>CAUYQG010192512.1:0-10063 GCA_963574415.1 Tarsius wallacei
CAGCAGGTCGAGGCTGTGGTGGCCGTGCGTGTGCCACTGCACTCCACCCTGGTTGAAAAAGAAAGACTCATATTTAAAAAAAAAAAAAAAAAAAAAAGAGCACTTTCTGTGTGCCCCTTAGTGCCTTGTGAGGTCCTTCACGGAACCCAGCAAGTCAACCATATTGTAAGCATCCCATACCTGCTGCCAAACAAGCTAAGTGGCAATTATGCTTTTTTCCAACCCATGTCCCCAGCTCCTAGTGCAATGCTTGGTAAAAAGAGGTATTTACTAAGGTATTTACTGAATAAAAGAAAGGCTTTATGAAAGTATTTTGTATCCTCATGGTGTGAATTCTTCTATTTTAACTTTTTATTGAAATGTAATATATTTACATAAAAGTGTACATAATTATACAGCTTAGTGAATTTTTATAAGCCGAACACACCCTGTGTAAACACCCAGACTGAGAAAGAGCACACTACCAACACCCCACCCCACAGGTCTCCCTTGCATTCTGCATTCGGATCCCCAGCACCACCTCCCATAGACTCAGCATATAGTTGTACTTATGGCTATGACTTATTACAGAAGGTTATGAAACAAAACCAGCAAAGGAAAAAAGCACAGGGAACAAAGAAACCAAGCACAGGCCTCTCAGAGTCCCCTCCCAATGGTGTCACTCAGGACTTAATCCTCCAGCAATGAGTTGTGACAACCTGTACAATGTTGTATACTTGGGAAGTTCACAGAGACTCAGCACCCAGGGCTTTTATTGGGAGCTGGTCATGTCACCATCCTCTGCCTAACACATACCAAAACTCCAGATTCCCAGAAGGAAAGCAGGTGTTCAGTATAAACCACATTGTTTGCACAAACAGTTCAGACACAGTGAGCCATTTAAGGACTGGGAGAACCCTCCCAAAATCCAAGCTTTCAGATGGCAGCCAAAGGTCAACCTTGCAAACAGACCTTTCTAAGGATCGCAGTTGCAGGCCTGCTTGATTATCTTTCTTCTTGTTGAGGCTTCTTGGTGAGACCAACCTGCAGTGTGAACTTCAGTGCTGCCTGTTAGGGGTCCTAGATTCAGCCAGTTAAAATAAATCCCTAATTAACCATATAGTCTATCTTAGAAAGCCAGGTGGCTTCTTCCTTAAGTTTCTGTATGAACAATTTTTACCTGACCTGAAGCATCAATTCAAGCATAGCACAATAAGTTGAAGGTGACCTGAATGCCTTCCAGGACTGAGGCAGTGTGATATTAAGGGTCACATACAAAAGAACAGTCCCTGGGGGCACAGGTGGTACCCCTGGAATCAAGGAATTTGCAGTGTTAGGGCACCCCAGGTAGGACACACATTTGTCAGGCAGTGCATGATAACTGGGCCTCAGTGTAGTCTCCTACCGTGGGGCCTCCTGCCCAAGTGTTTCCAGTCCTGTCGGAAAGTTCTTGAAATCTTTGGCTTATGAGAGACTCTCTGAAGGCAGTGAGTTCCAAACAGTTTTTCTTGTTTATGATACAAGCTTCTCCATCTCATGAGTGTGGAGGACACCTGAGGGGTTCTTCATGGAAAGTGCTGGCGCTGGGCCCCTCTGCTGTCAGTCTGAACTCAGAGCACTCACAGCATATGGAAAGATGGCACTAAGAATTTTCCTTCAGGAAGAGGAAGCTTCCAGGAATAGTTGTGAAGAACAAAGATCAAGCCTCTCCAGGTGCCAGGTTTTTATTTTTTCTCCAATGTTACAAAACCAATCAATATACTCTGTTTAGCAGCCCTAACTTTACATGTTTTCAATCATCTCTTACTCTCAGCCAGACCTTTCATCTGGAAGGACTGTATTCAAGAGGCACAAAAACATTTTTGCAGATAAACATTTTTATACAACTTCACCAGAGAGACATATTCAGGAGTGAGTAATGATGTGTCCCCTAAAATTCATATGCTAAAGATTTAACGGCCAGTATCTCAGAATGTGACTGTATTTGGAGATAGACCCTAAAGAGGTGATTAAGTTAAAATGGGATCATTAGGGTATGCCCTAACCCCAGATGACTAGTGTCCTTATAAAAAGAGATCAGGACACAGATACACACAGACAGACAGACCATGTGAGGACACAGCAAGAAGGCAGCCATCTGCAAGTCAAGGAGAGGAGCCTCAGGAGAAACCAAACCTGTCAACACCTTGCTCTTAAACTTCTAGCCTCTAGAACTGTAAGAAAATACAGTTTTATTATTTAAGCCACCCATTTTGTGGTATATTGTTATGGTAGCTTTGCAAACTAATAAAGGATGAAATCCTGAATTTTCAAAAATTCCAAAACGGGTTTACATAACCTTCCACCTCTCCTGTCCTGATTATTCAGTGAGCAGCCTAGAAAAGACCATTCCCTCTCTGGGGACAGCTACATTTTAATAATCAACCTAAAAAAATAATAATAATCAACCTATGTTACTAAGGTATGTGTACTGGGAGAAAAGTGAAGGAAGTAGAGTCTGGCTATCAGTCCATTGTTGCAAACTGCAACTAATCCAGAAAGCTGAGCACAATGAGTTCAACAGCAGTGAGACAAGCCTCTAGAAGATCAAGAGTCTGATCTGTCAAAAGCAGGAGGAGGGGTCACAGTCCCTATGATGTACCCTTTGCAGTTGGCAACTTCTGGCAGAAATCACAAGTTAGGAAAGCAATTAGCCTTTGCATTAGAAACAAAGAGCCCACCAGCAGCTTGATTTTAGATGTCCTCATTAGAGAACAAGTCCTTTCCTGTGGTCATTTGTATGTGACCCAGATCCCACATAGTCCAGCCAGGTTCCAGGATGTTTTCACAGTTTAAACCTCCACAGAGGGGGTCCTAAACCTCCAATGGCCCCAGCGGTTTGAGTCCTGGTCATTGAGCCTGTGTCTGCTTTCAGTTCAGCATACCTCATGCTGAGGCTGAAACGGCTGACAGCAGACAATAGCAGGTTTCAACTTAAGAGTCAAGGCCAGGCAATTAGGATCTGTGAATTCAGGATTCCAAACAAGCCAGTTGCTAGTCTTCAGTGACAACAAAGGCATGCTGTAGTTCCAGGCAGCTGTAGTACAAGTCCAAGTGACATGCAAGGCTTCTTTTTTATCCTGTCAGTCTTGGGAGTCCAAACTGACCCACTCAAAAATATGCACATCGGACTAGACAATTATCAGCCTCCAAGGGTCAGACATTTGATTTCAACAAAGGCTTATTAAAAACAATTGAACTGCATTTTCAAATTCCAAATGTATAGTTCCACCTAGAGATTGCCTCTTTTCATGTTGTCTCATTCTTTCTAGAGGCTCTAATAGGCTCAAATCATAGTAAAAATAATCAACCACAGACTCATCTGGTTTCAATACCCAAAGACTTTAAATTCCAACCTACCAACTGGTGGCAAAAAGCAAGGAAGCTGTATCCCACCAACACCTTTCTTATTTGATTTTTGAGTAGCTTTCTTTATTGAGATGATTCCCCTAGCATTTATGAAATTATAAACATACTTTTTTTTATTTTTATTTTTTTAGAGAGAAGGTCTTGCTATGTTGCCCAGGCTGGACTGTAGTGGCTACTCAGAAGCATGATCATAGCACCTTGAATTCTTGGCCTCGAGTGATCCTCCTGCCTCAGCCTCTTGAGTAGCTGGGACTACAGGCTTGCACCCCCATGCCTGGTTAAGGTATGGTTTTTAAGCAATGAAATCAACCAATAAATGAAAATTAGAATAGTTTTCATTCATATACTCAAAGGCCTATTGAACACCTATTGCATGTATGTTTTAGTTATTCCATTTAGAAACATTTACTAAAAAATGATGACACACTGAAGAAAATGTCCCTAATTCTCTTATGTCCTTCAATAGCTGTTTTAATTTTTTCATATTCCTTTCTGGTCCTATTCAACATGGAGTTTCAAATTTATATAGTTGCAACTATGGTGTGTCAATACAATCTACCCGCACAGTCCCAGTAATAATACTAACAGTGAGCCCTTGATGAGCATTTACTATGTGCCAAGCCCAGTGCTAAGAACTTTATAGAGATGATCTCATTAACTTTGGCCACTCACTTCCTACCAAAAAGCTACATGATCTATCAGTTAAACTCATGGACTAAAGAATCCTGGGTTCAAACGCCAGCTTCTCTCCTTACTAGCTGTGTTACCTTGGGGAAATTACCTTATCTCTCCGTGCCTCAATGTCCATGTCTACAAAATGGGGATAACCATAGTTCTCATTTCCTAGGATTCTGTCTAGGAGATGATATGCCTACCTCCTAAGGTTCTTGTAAAGAGATTCTGCAAGGACAGCACTTCAAACAGTACCAGGCACATGGCTATGACAGTTGTTGTTGTCATTATTATCACTGAAATAAAAAGAACCTGTACCTATTCCCAGGAAGCTCAGAGTCTCTGACAGCTTTTTCATTCCTAGGCCTTCCATATTTCCTTATTCTCCCCTACTCCCCTGGCCCTACTCTTCCTCAGGCTCTTGCTGCTCCTGTGGGAAATCAGAAGGAGAACCTAGCAGGCACCAAATGTTGAGATGAATGTGGCTAAAAAGAGACAAGTTTGTAGGACCACGAAAAACCATAGGCTAATAATGTTCAGAACCAAGATCTAAAAGCCAGAGAGGGTGTAAATTTCATTCCTGTGTCTCTTTTCTTGGATGATTTTCATCTGCATGACCCGTTTGCTCGAAGCCCAATGGACTTGAAGATACAGAAAAGCCTAGGAAATGTCCTTGAAGAAGCAAAATGTCCGTGCCAACTCTCCTCACTTCAGGGTCCAAGCCAGAATGTCTAATGAAAACAGCTGGAGCCAATCCACCAGCAAAAATTTCACGAGAGCAAAGAATTAACTGGGCAGCAAGTGTAGTGCTCAGAGGCAACTGCTTGGAGCCCAAGATATTGGAGGAGCTTTGTAAAACATGGACTTGGCAGCCAAGTAAGAGCTGGCTTTGATTCCAGCTCAGCCACTTGTTAGATGTGTGACATTGGGCAAATCTACTTAACCTCTCTATACCGGTTTCCTCCTCTGTAAAAATCCCTACTTTCTTGACTGTTGGGAGGATTAAATGTTTTCTAGTAAGTGCCTTGCACCCCATAGATGCAAAACAAGGAAGAGCAATTTTTCTCCATCTCTTCTTTATGGTGAACTGATTTTAATTTTAAAAATATAAGAATTCTGTGCCTTATGGTGAACTGCCTTTATGGTAAACTGATTTTAATTTTAAAAATATAAAAATTCTGTGCCTTATACTCTAAGGGGTTGCACTCAAGGTGTATCGCTTTCTAATAAAAGTAGGTATACCCACCATTTATTGAGTGCTGACCCTGAGCCAGTCCTCATGCTTTACCTGTATGAATGCATTTCAGTCCACATAACGACCCTACACATCTTCCTCATTTTATGGATGAGAAATCCAAGGTTCTACCAGGCAAGATAACTTGCCCAAGTCACAAGGCTAGAAAACGGAAGGGCTGGGAATTGATCTGCCTGCCTCCAGCACCCACACTTCTCACTACTAAGTCAACTCTCAAAATGGCTCTTCACACCCTCATCAAAGAACTTTACATGTTTTGTTTCCTTGGCTTTCTCCCACACTAAGATGTAAGATTCCTACAGGCAGAGACTGGCTCCACTTATTCTCCACTGTATCCCCAGGACCTAGGGCAGTGCCTGGTACTCAGTAGTGGTTCAACAAATACTCATTAAATGAATAAGTGAGTGATGGTACATCTTTTCTCTACAAGCATGTGATCAGGGGCTCATCTTCTTACCCATGGAAGGGCAGCAAGCACATGTTCCACAAAACGCACAACTTCATTACTAGGGGCTTCAGAAGTGTCACAGTGATCATGGACTTATGGAAACTGGTCGAAAATGGCAGGATATTTTGCTGAGACCAGTTCTGAATTAATTAAGCTTTTGGACACATTGTCCTGACACTGCCAGGCAATTTCAGAGGCCTTGCCAGTCCACAGAAACCACTCCCAGATCAGCCAGCTGGATCTGACTGCCCATAGTGAACAGTCAGGTCTGTTAGATGCCAATTTGTCCTGAGAAATGGCTGAGGACAGACAGAATATGGCTGGGGGGCACCCTGTGGGCTCTCACTGGCCAACTGGACACCAAGAAAGGCCTCCCTGGCCACCAAGACCCCTTTTCTATAGTTGAAAAACTACCAAGGATGTGTTAAATAGGAGCAATGCTTGTCTCATTAACTTCAAGTCTGCTATCACCCAGATGGGTTGGTGACTAAGAAAGGAACTGTGGCCTCAGGTCCTAAGTGAATTGGTTCATGCAGAAGTGACTAATTCAGATCCCACCACCAACCCCAACCAGCCACAAGGGCTCTGTGCAGCCATGCAAACCAGAATCAGTCAATCATTCAACTTTGTTCTCTGTGCCAGGACTCCTGCAATGTGAGACTCATCTGAAGCTGGAGTGGGGTCTGGGGCAGGGCTCGGGGAGGCAGGAGGCAATCACTCCATTAAGTATGTGCTGGATATCCCACAGGCTCATGCCTGACTTGTCAGGAGCTCAAAGTTAGTGGGGCTCAGAGAAGAACATGGGTTCAGCTAGACCTTGACAACGGCCTCTCCATAAGGTGCTATAGGGTCCATGAGGAAACAGCTTCAGGCAGAAGACCATCCTCCAAATGGCTCTTCATTGAACACTGCACTTTGGAGAAGCAACATCCTCCCTCTGCCCCCTAATCCAGGCCCAGGTGCCCCTTCAGGAGTACCCTTAGAAGGTATCTCCCAAGACTAACAGTACTGAGAAATTGTGCAGAGGAAGAGGGTAGGCAGGGAGAGGGAGGAAAGTGAAGACATCAGGAAAAGTGAAGAGGCCTGAACTGGACATCTGATGATTTTTTTCTGCACAGCATCCATTCATCCTCTCTTCTAGTAACATCACTTCCCATAACCACCAGACACCAACTCTCAGACCATGTGCATATATGCCAAGCCTGGCCACTCAATGTATTCCATCTTTCTGATCACAGTGATGACCTGAGGCTGAATACCTTTCTGGTCTGGACTAATAAGAACCAAATCCAGGGGTTTTGTCAGTGAAGGGGAGCTCTTTTCATCAACAACTGGAGCTATGGAGATCACTGTGAAGCCTGACAGTAAAGCCAACTGAAAGAAAAGCAGAGCCGAGAGCTGCAGAGAGATAGATCCCTGATGACACTCTTCCAAGTCCTGGAATGCAGACTGAAGCCTGCTCTAGCCCTGGCCTTTTCAGGTACGTGAGCCAACAAATCTCCCCTCTACCCTAAGCCAACTGGAAAGAGTCCCAACCAAGGTCTTTCCCATCTGCCTGCTCTTCTGGGAGTATTCTGAGAACAAAGAGACTTTCTTCTCTATGGTTATAAAAGTAATAGTCTGGTGACAGACTGTCCCTGGGGTGAGAGCCACCATGGAGACAGAGTCTAGCTGGCCTTTCCTAGGATACACACTCATGACTGTCAACACACTTTCAAACAATATCAGCACATAATTATAGACTCTTTACTGTTTGTAATAGCTATTGTTTTTGTCTTCCTAGTACCTCGTTTTGGTAATGAACTCTCTTGTTTCCCTGCCACAGGAGGACAGAGGAAAGGTCATGACCAAGATTGGATTATTTATAAAGTCAAACACCCTTGGCCACAGTGACTGATCCAAGAGAGCATGGGACTCACAACAAACCACTGAGAACTTTCTCTGGGAGTTTCCAAATTAGAACTGCAAGGGAAGAAACCTTTAGTCCAGGGTCACCATGCAAGGAGGATGCAAGTCTGGAGCTATCAACTGTCATGATTCCAAATGCTTGGAGAAAGCCCACTTGCAGTCGAAGGAGAGGAACCCAACACAGAGGCCTATTCGAGTTTGCTCACTGTCTCCCAATGTCCATTCTCCTCCTCTCCTTTTTACTATCAGAATCTCCTACCTCTGAGTTTTGGCTACCAAACAGAGATCACATTTACAGCTTCCCTTGTTTCTTAATGACAAAACAGTAGGAACCTAGGTGCCTGATGACATGGTGGAGCCCAGCCACTTATCTGCCCTAGACCGCCTGCCTACTTCTGTACCGTTTAGGGAAAGAAAAATAAACTGTCTTGTCTGAGTCATTGCATTGTGTAGTCTCTCCATTACAGCAGCCCAGTCTTTACTAATGAGAAGGTGGAAAAGATATAAACAACAAAAAGTCCTGATGGGGTTTAAATTTTTGGATACAGTTGACCCTGCGTTGATAATAATTTATCACTTACAAAGTGCTTTCTAAGTGCCAACAACCATCCTTAGTGTTTACAGATAGCATCTCATTTAATCCACACCAACTCTCTGAGGTACAATTGTTATTCCTGCTGTACAGCTTAGGATAAGAAGGCACAGAGAGGTTAAGTAATTTGCCCAAGGTTCACATTATATTGTGGTTCAGTCTAGTCTTTTCCATGATTTGTTGTGTAAGCCAATAAAATCCCCTTTTATCCAAACTGTCACTTCATTCTGTCACTTGCAACAAAGCATTCTAACTAGATTTTTGTCTCATCTAGTTTGCATATTCCTCTACAGCAGCTCATCCATATGGTTAAAATGTCAAGACATCATTTAATGACTTCAAGAACAATTCTTCCAGGAAACTTGCTTCCATTTAACTAATCAGACCACAACTGCAACTACAAAACAATGGAGCACATTGTGAGGAGACATCTCGGAGGGGAATCTAGGCTTCCTGCCTATGGCAGACACTGTTGGAGGGTTCACCCAACACCTACTCTCAACCCCCTTTCTCCCTGTCTGGCTGACAAAGCAAAATACATACTTTCTTGGCTTCCACAGCAAGGGCTAGCCAGATGACACAATTCTGGACAACAAAAGGTATTAAAACATGGAAGGATTCTAGTATAGTGTTTAAATGCAAGGGCTCTAGAGTCAGAAAGCCTAAATTTACTGCCACTTTAGCTATATAGATTTGGCAATTTTTTCAACCTCTGGTTATTGGAGATAATAACTTTATCTACCTCACGATTAACTGTGAAGATTAAACGAATTAATAAATGTAAAAAAATTCAGAAGAGCACCTGGTACATAATAAAATGTTAATAAAATAATAATAAATGTTAATAAAAATAAATGCATAAAATAAATGTTAGCAGTTGTTATTTTTTTTTTGAGTTAGAGTGTCACTCTGTCACCCAGCCTGGAGTGTAGTAGCACGATCACATCAGCCTTGATCTCCTGGGCTCAGGTGAGCCTTCTGCCTCAGTCTCCCCAGTAGCTGAGACTACAGGCCCACAACACCATGCCTGATTAATTTTTCTATATTTGTAGAGACGGTGTCTTGCTATGTTGCCCAAGCTGGTCTCAAACTCCTAGCCTCAAGCAATCCTCCCACCTTGGCCTCCTAAAGTACTAGGATTACAAGTATGAGCTACTGCATCCGGTCTGCTAAATTTTTTTTATCACCCATAAGTGCCAATATGGAATGAACTTTAAGATATATTAAGCAAAAGAAACAAGATGTAGAAGATACAGTATGGGCTGGGCTCACTGACTCCAACTCAAAAAAACCAAAAGAATATACAGTGTGCTCCCACTTGTATGAATAAAAAGGGAGGCTTGAGTATATATCAGTATCTGCTTGTGAATGCACAGACTATCTCTTATAGGACAGAACACAAACTGTTCAGAGAGAGTGCCTCTGGGAAGCGGAATGTGGGACAGGGACTCTGATTTGGGAAGATCTACTTCATTTTATCTCCCTTGTTTACTAACTGGATTGGATTTTTGTTTGTTTGTTTTTTGAGTCAGAGTCTTACTCCGTCACCCAGGCTGGAGTGCAGTGGCATGCACGCTCATGGCCACCCCAGCATCAACCTTTTGGGCTCCAGCCATCCTTCCGCCTCAGCCTTCTGAGTAGCCAGAACGGCAGACGTGCGCTACTATGCCCAGCCAATTTTTGATTTATTGTAGAAACGAGGTCTTGCCAAGTTGCCCGGGCTGGTCTCGAAACTTCAGGCTCAGGCAATCCATTTGCCTGTGCCTCCCAAAGTACTGGGATTACAGGCTGAGCCACAGAG
>CAUYQG010192515.1:0-10338 GCA_963574415.1 Tarsius wallacei
GTGGCCGCTCCCGGCCACCGCAGCCTCGACCTGCTGTGCTCCAGCAATCCTTCCGCCTCAGCCTTCCAAGTAGCTGGAACTACAGGAACGCGCGCTACCACACCTGGCTAGTTTTTTGATTTATTGTAGAGATGAGGTCTCACCAAGTTGCCCAGGTGGGTCTCGAACCCGCGGGCTCAGGCAATCCACTCACCTCAGCCTCCCAAGGCGCAGGATTACAGGCTGAGCCACCGAACCCGGCTTGTAATAACTTTTACTCTTTAGCTCTCAAGATCATCTTTCCCCTATTCTAATTAGTTACATCAAAAACACAAAAGTGGCCAAACATAATGGCTCACTCCTGTAATCCCAGCACTTTGGGAGGCCGAGGCACGAGGATTGCTTGAGTCCAGGAGTTCCACACCAGCATGGGAAACATAGAGAAACTTCATCTCCACAAAAAATATTTTAAAAATTAGCCAGATGTGTTGGCACACATCTATGTCCGAGCTACTTGGGAGGCTGAGGCAGAAGGATCACCTAAGCCCAGGAAGTCGAGGCTGTGGTGAGCCGTGATCGTGCCTCTGCATTCCAGCCTGGGCAACAGAGTGAGACCCCCCAGTTAAAAAAAAAAAGCATAGGTGAAAGAAGAATGGATAAAACAGTACACTCTTTATGAAGTGAAAATCTATATGAATTTTTTTCACTCTTTGTGTTATTGGCCATCTAATTTGGAAGCATCGTGTTTCTTAGCAGCGTAGTTTGGTCTGTCCTTGCAAATCTGCTTGTTGAATTAATAAAATAGTCAGTGATAGATAATTCAGTTATATATTCATTGTGACCAAAATAATAATAATAAAAGCTAGTATTTTAAAATTTAGTCCTCTAAGTCAAACCGTTTTCTCTGTACACATTTACAAGCAAAGTAGCTCATGTATGCTAATCTAATTTCCTTCCTGTATATAACATCTGACCATACACACAAAAATAGCCTCTTTCTATTTTTTTGTTCTTTATTTAAAGTTAGTTGTAATATATTTTAAGTAATTTCTCTAATGAGTGACTGGAAACTTTATTTAAAGGGACTTTTTGCAGAATTTTTTGCATGATAGCAGGTGATTGATATTGTTTTTTACTATTATGTAGCTGTTGACTATAATTCTTTTTTTTTTTTTTGAGTTGGAGTCTCACTCTGTTGCCCAGGCTGGAGTGCAGTGGCACGTTTACAACCACTGCAGCATTGACCTGTGTCAGGCGATCCTTCTGCCTCAACCTTCCAATTAGCTAGAACTCCAGGAGTGCACCCCTGTGCCCTGCTAAGTTTTTAATTTATTGTAGAGAAGAGGTCTCACCAAGTTGCGCAGGCTGGTCTCGAACCCTGGGCTCAGGCAGTCCTCTCGCCTCAGCCTCCCAAAGTGCTGGGATTACGGGCATGAACCACTGTGCCCAGCTGACTGTAATCCTAAAGCATTTTGATACTCCTAAATGAAATTATTCATTCTGATTACTTTCCTTTTAAGAGTCTTGGGGAAATTTTCGTAACCACCTCTGGTTGGGAATCAGTGGAATTAGACAGACCTGGTTTTGGAATCCTGGCCCTGCCACCCTGGCTCTGTGAATTTTGAACAAACTTGTTCACGTCTTTGTACACTTTTCTGTAAAAATAGGATGATGGTAGGCTGACTTCATAAGGTGGTTGTGAAGAATAAATAAGACCAAATGTGAAAACTATACAGTGCCTGGCACAAAGCAAGTCCTTAAGTACTAGCTTTTTTATTACAGACCAGGAGTTAGTAAACTTTTTCTGTAAAAGACCCAGATACTAAATATTTTAGGCTTTGAAGACCATACAGTCTCTCACCAACTACTCAACCTTTGCCTTTATAGTGTGAAAGCAACCATCGACAATATGGAAGAGTGTGGCAGTGTTTGAATAAATCTGCTTATAAAAACAGCCAGTGGGTCATATTTGGCCCATGGGCTATAGTTTGTTTATGCTATTCTAGACTAATAAAACTAACAAATAGATAGGGAAAATAGTTAGAATTCAGTATAGCTCTTCTGTGAAATGGATTATCAAGAGAATTTAGGTTGATTAAAATTTCAATTTATAACCCCAGACATTTCAAAATCTGTGTCTGAAACATGTTCTGCTCAGTTAATTATTTTTATAGTGACAATTTTAGCCATAGGAACCATCAGAAATAGCATTTCTAGATTCATAAAACACATTATTAGAGAGCACCCTAAAATATACTCTTCCTTGCCTTCTTAAACAGTATATAAAAAATAATCTACTGATTGAAAACAAACTTTGTAATCATGTCTTATGGCTTTGTGGATCAGGAATTTGGGCAGGGCTCATTTCAGTGATTATTTTGCTCATGGTGCTGTCTGGGATCATTCTGGATTCCCCCCTCCCCCATGTCTCTCTCCCCCATTCCATAGATAGCTGTTCTGGACTGTCTAAGATGGCTCATTCACTTGTTTGGTGCATTGGCAGGGCAGAGGTGCAGGTGGAGGGCCAAGCTCAGCCAGTACTTCTGACCAGAGCTTCAATACATGGCCTTTACGGCATGCTGTTTGTGGTTGTTGTTGTTTTAAATGATGTGACATTGTCATTATGAATCTCAGTTCCTTTAATACCTTGATGCCATCGTCAGTCTTTACTAGAGTATGCAGGACTCTTGCTTGTACTCCCCAGATCCCTGTGCTCTGAGTCTGCTTTTTTATATTTTGGCTTTATAGGCTGATTCTCAGCTGGCATCTGGAGCAGTACATTTGCTGCATAGGTGACATCTTACTATACCAGCCACTTAATTTGCTGTGTGTAAGTGCCCTTGCTGGGCACAACTAAGTGCCAGTTAAGAAACTTAAAAGACCTCATCAACAAGGGTACCTGCATCATAAACATTTATATACCTAACCCTGAATTGTACCCCACATCTTTAAGATAGATAGATAGATAGAAAGAAACTTAAAATATGCCTCAAAGAAGGAAACCTTGCAATATGTGACAACTTGTGATGAGCCTAGAGGGCATTATGCTAAGTGAAATAAACAGTCACAGAAGGACAAATACTATGTGATCCACTTATATGAGGTGTCCAAAGGAGTCAAGTTCATAGAAGCAGAGAGTTGAATGGTGGTTGCCAGGGGCTACAGGGAGGGGAAATGGAGCATTGCTATTCAACAGGTATGAAGATGAATAGCTTCTGCTGTACAACATTGCACTTATAGTTAATAATATATTGTACACTTAAAATTTGTTAGGATACATCTTATGTTAAATGTTCTCACCCTATTTTTTTTTTTTTTTTTGAGTTGGAGTCTCACTCTGTTGCCCAGGCAGGAGGGCAGTGGCATGCTCACAGTCTCCACAGCCTCAACCTGCTGGGCTCCAGCAATCCTTCCGCCTCAGCCTTCCAAGTAGCTGGAATTACAGGCGTGCGCAACCATGCCCGGCTAATTTTTGATTTATTGTAGAGATGAGGTCTCGCCAAGTTGCCCAGGCGGGTTTTGAACCTGTGGGCTCAGGCAATCCATTCACCTCAGCCTCCCAAAGCGCGGGATTACAGGTTGAGTCACTGGGCCTGGCTTTTTTTTTTTAAGGAAATGACTTAGGAGCTAATCATCTGGGGACAAAGGCAGTAAAATATCAGAACTTAGTGTTTTTCTTTGCTTATTTACCTGCTTATTTTCTCCATCCTCATATTCTTGGTAAGACTGTAAATGTTGGGAGATCAGAGAGAGTATGGGACCGGCCAGGCACTGAAAAAGGGCAGGCTCAGTGGTGACTGAAAGAGAGGCTAATAAACCTGACTTGAAGCTGTGCTGTCATAAAAGCACTCAATTTTTGCTTGAATTTTATATTTATCCAGAATGACTTCCGGTATGGTTGCTAAAGCTCCCCAACCTATTCTTTGTATCACTGTGCGTGTTAGGGTGTCACAGATACCCTTCCCAACTCCACCGTCACATCCACTCTTTGGAGTCCCTGGAATGACCTTTTCACTTTCCATATATTTTCTTGCTATTTCTCTCCTGTCAGCCTATTGGCAGGTAAGGCTCTAAGATGATATTTGTTAGCCCAGATGTTGTCGCATCATATTTATGTATGTCCATTAAAGCTCTCTAACCCTTTATTATAGACGGGGTAATAGTACCTGCCTCAGAGTGTTATACGAATGCTTAAAGTGTTCAGAAAGTGTTAATTGTCACTGTTTTTGGATAACTGTCTTCCAAACTTCCTTTTTTAGAAACTGATTCAGCGGTGCAGAAGGAACTTAGAAATCAGACACCTGCTCCATCTTCAACTCAAACTTCTGCTCCCTCTAAGTACCACCGAACTCGATCTGGGGGAGCCAGGGATGAGCGATACCGATCAGGTGAGCAGGAACTGCAAAATGACTAGCTGAATAGTTCTTACTGACTAGAATTTGAATGGTGTATCCTGAGAACCTCTAAATATGTCTTTTGGTTTTTTTCTCTTGAGACACCAACAGGTCCATATTAATTCATTCATCAGTCATTTATTTTGTACCTACTATGTGTCAGGTATATCAGCCTGTTGACATTTAAGGCTGTGAGATGATTATCTTGCAGCCTGGATGTCTTTGCATCATATTTATGTATGTATATTATGTACATATATTAAAGCTCTCTAGCCGTTTACTATACATGGGGTAATAGTACCTGCCTCAAGCTGTTCCGTATTCAATATTTGTTGTAGATACAGCGACACATAAAACTGTTCCTACCCTTAGGGAATGGAACACATAAAACTGTTTCTACCTTTAGGGAGTGAAAGCCAGACAAACACAGTGGGGATAGACAATGTGGGAGAGGTCTGTGGACTCTTGGAAGAGGCAGGTTCTTCTGTGTTGGCCAGATCTGTTGATGGCTAGTCTCTAAATGATGGAGCTGTAACATAAGTGAAGAAATATGAGATTAGTAAACTCTTAAACTTTATTTCTTCCAACCCAAAAGTGCCCATGGGAAGAGAAAAGGCAAGGTGTGCTTGTCTGGCAGTGGGAGTTTGCTCCTGCCCGTGCCATGCCTTGACCACCTGCCAGGACCACAGGTGCTGCTCTGAGGAGCAGAGGAACAAGTTGTAGTCCCCCAGTGGATGTGCGGCACAGCACGTCCTTCCCATGCCTGTTCATTGTTCACTGTGCTGAGCGTAATCTCTGTGGCACATTTCCTGTTGTAAAGAAGTGGCAAAATTAAGCTGAAGTTGAACTAGAATGTCATTTTACTTTCTTGCCTTAACCCTGTCTTGAGTTGGAAAGCAGTGTATATCACATCCTCTTCAGAAACTGCTTTAGAGAAAATGAGGAAAGGACTCGGTTGCAGAGCCATGTCAGCCATTTTGTGAGCTGATCTTACTAGGAAGATATTTTCACACACGGGAGAATGGGATGAAAAGCGATCAGTCAAAAATAGAGGCTGCACACCACACCAGAATTTTCTCTTGTTCCCAACCTGGTCTTGAGTGCTCAGAGGAGACTTGCTGAAAAAGTAAAAAAAAGTAAAATCTGCGCTGAATCATGGTAGACAGACAAGAGTTAGCTGGGAAAATAGTGTCCAGTACTTAGAATGCAAGGGCCCGAGAGAGGTGGGCGATGAGGCCAGAAGGATTTCCAGAGACCAAATTCTGAGAGATCTTGAATGTCACTGAAGGATTTTTCAGCCAAGCAGTCTCATCACCAGCTTCCTATTTGTTCTGGTGGCTCTCTGAAGCTGCAGACTGCATGCTCTACCACTGCGGTGTCCCAGAGCTTGGCACAGGGCCTAACGCCTAGAAGAGCTAGATAGATATTCTGCAGAAAGGAAGGAATAAAAGTGGTTATTAGTTGGGGAATGGATTAGAGGGAGGAACCAAGCACAGAAGTTCCTATTTGTTGCCAAGCACCTAAGCCCGATCTCCCAGGCTCCCAGTGTTGCCTTGTGAGGCTGGAGCTCAGTTCAGCTGAAGCGTGTACTAACCTGTCCAGAGGGTTTTAGCCTCACAGCTTTCATTCCTGGCCTTCTGGAAGTGTTCATGTTTTTTCATGTGTGTGTGTGTGTGTGTTTACAGTACCTAATAAAGGGATTAGTAAGAAACCAAAAATAAGATTTTCTGCATCCTATGTCCAAGCCAGTCATGTATAGAAAAAGACTTTAGTGAACTCATTTAGTACTGTAAAGTTTGAGCTTCACCATTTGAAACCCAGCTGAAATCTCTAGTCCCTGCTCTTTTGTGCCAAGATGACCCAAAGATCAGAAAGTATTGTCTGTGAATCCAATAATAGTCAGCAGACTTTGGAGAGTCTGGGTAGGAGCAGGAGTGCTGAAGAAGGTTTGACCGTTGAATTTTAGATATTTATCTCACTGGAACTTTCCCCCTTTTTTCCAGTGTAGTCGCAAGAAGTAGGCCAGAAAGGAGGTGAAATAGGGAAGAAAAGATGATTTAAAAAAAAACAAAAAAAAAACCTCTGAGGGTATTGAAAGCTGTGAGAGCACTGCAGTATTGTGATGAGGGGACCTGGAGGTGGCGTGCAAGACATAGACTTCAGGGGAAAATCACACTTTTCACTACCTTAGGATTATTCACCTAGATAGCAGAAGAAAGCTCAGCACATTGGAGACACTGACAGTGTGTGAGAATTCTGGCTTCTCTGAATAAGAAGAAACCAACACCAGCAGCAGAAGTGGAACGAAGCAGTTGCTGAAGTTGACAGGCGTTCTTTGCCACTGCAGCCATGGAAGGAGCTACCTTTACGTGTCATGTGTAAAAATAGCTTAAGAATGTAGGGTATATTTAGTAAAAGTAGCAAAAATTCAAAATATAGTGATAGGCACACAGGAAGGATTTCATAGTAACATTGGTGAGCGTAGCTGGAAGATCCTTGTCTTTGGCAGAAGCTTATTAACACTTATAACATCTCAACCAGTCGTAATCAAATCTAAAGAGACTTAGTATTTCATGTTTCAGACACAGTATAAAGAGCTTATATCTATCCAGAGTTTAGATTAACTGACCTGATTCTGTTCTTTGTGGTTAGCCAAGAGGGACCTTACATTTCGGAGATGCTACTTACTTAGTGCAGTTCTTTTTCCTGCTCATCAAGGGATGGTGTGCCTTCTACACATTCATAGTATGTTCCCAAGTGTATAAACAATTAGTGCCTGAGATGGAAAGTGATCTTATTGTAAGTCATTCTGACAACTCCTTTGATGTTAATCTCTTGAGAAATTAGCCACCTCAAACAAAACAATAAAAATAAAACAAACAAGCCGGGCTCAGTGGCTCAGCCTGTAATCCCGCGCTTTGGGAGGCTGAGGTGAGTGGATTGCCTGAGCCCGCGGGTTCGAGACCCGCCTGGGCAATGTGGCGAGACCTCATCTCTACAATAAATCAAAAAATCAGCCAGGCATGGTAGCGCGTGCCTGTAATTCCGGCTACTCAGAAGGCTGAGACGGAAGGATCGCCGGAGCCCAGCAGGTCGAGGCTGCAGTGGCCGGAAGCGGCCGCTGCACTCCAGTCTGGGCGACAGAGGGAGACTCCAACTCAAAAAAAATAAAAAAATAAAAAAAAAAAAACAAGGACTTTAAAGGGGTATTTGTATCACCTTATTCAGCTCAGACATTTGTGCTGGAAAATGAAGCCCAGCTTCCACATGCTTCTGGCAGAGATGTCCAAAGCCAGCCGTGTCTGGGGACTGAACTTCAGAAGTGATTTCTTTATCAAAGATCAGGATGAATTGTATGCTGCTGAATGAGTCAAATTCAGCTGGGAGTGCTGCCTGTTCTTATCAATGAGAGTCTTTGCTAATAGAGTAACTGTGAACATCTCCTTTTGATACCAGTATGTGGCCGAGGTTTATCATGTTAGAAAATAGTTGAGTGGTTTGATTTGCTTTGTGGTCTGATGCTATGAATGCTTGTGGCGGGAAAGAACATGCTTGTAATTATTAATTAGCCAAATGTTACAGGCCTTCTTTTTTTTTTTTTTTTTCTTTTTTTTTCCTGAGTTGGAGTCTCACTCTGTCACCAATGCTGGAGTCAATAGCATGCTCATGGCCACCGCAGCCACAACCTGCTGGGCTCAGGCAATCCTTCCACCTCAGGTGATCCTTCCACCTCAGCCTTCCAAGTAGCGGGAACTACAGGCATGCGCCACCACACCCAGCTAATTTTTTTATTTATTGTAGAGACAGGTCTCACCACGTTGCCCAGGCTGTTCTTGAATCCATGGACTCAGTCTATTCTCTCACCTCGACCTTCCAAAGTGCTAAGATTATAGGCATAAGCTACCACACCCAGCCAGTTACAGGCCTTCTAAAGCATTATTTATTTATTTTTCCTGAGTTGGAGTCTCACTCTGTCACCCAGGCTGGAGTGCAGTGGCATATCACGGCTACCGAAGCCTTGACCTGCTGTGCTCAGGCAATCCTTATGCTTCAGCCTTCCAAGTAGCTGAGACTACAGGCTCACCCTACCATGCCCAGCTAATTTTTTGATTTATTGTAGAGAGACGAGGTCTTGCTAAGTTGTCCAGGCTCGTCTCAAACCCCTGGACTCAGGCAATTCTCTTGCTTTGCCTTCCAAAGTGCTGGGATTATAGGTGTGAGCCACCACGCCCAGCCTAAAGCATTATTGATGTGACTAGTTCCTTAGATTTGTTAGGTTTGCTATCACAAATTTCATATTACATGTAAAAATACTTTTGGAAATTAACTTTTTTTTTTAAGAGATGGGGTGCTATTATATTACCTAGACTGGTCTCAAACTCCTAGGCTCAAGGAATCCTCTTGCCTCAGTCTTCTGAGTAGCTGGGGCTATAAGCATGTACCACTGTGCCCTGTTTGGAAATATACTATATATAATAAGTGCAGGAATTTGGTTTGCCCTTTGTTGCCTGTTACTGAGAAAGTGCTTTCTTTTAAAATTAGTGATTAATCATTTATTTTCCAAGACAACTAAGAACCATTTTTTTTTAATATCAGAGAGATGCTTTTCACTTTTTAACATCTAAAACATATCAGTCTTCATCCCAGGAGGGTAAGGCAGGAGGGTTGCTTGAGGCTAGGAATTGGAAGCCAGCCTGGGAAACTTGGAGAGACCCTGTCTCTACAAAAAGTTTAAAAATTAGCCAGATGTGGTAGTACACTCCTGTAGTGCCAGCTACTTGGGAAACTGAGGCAGGAGGATTCTTGAACCCAAAAGGTCGAGGCTGCAGTGAGCTGTGAGTGCAACACAGCCTGGTTGACAGAGTGAGACTCCCATCTCTTAAAAAAAAAGTTATAGTTCAACAGTTTGGCGATATCTTTAAAACTTCAAATATTCATATTCTTTGACCCAGAAATTCTGCTTTGAGGAATTTGTTTTATACAAACATTCACATATGTGCACAAAGATATATTTATCTACATGTGTATGTATGTATATGTACTGGTGGGGCAAAAAATGTATACACGTTTAAAGAGATGTATTATCTATTACTTTTTGAAGTGCTTTACAGAAGGGTCTGGACACGATGCTAACTGCTTTGAGCACCTCTTGTAGTTGCAGAAGTTAAACATAATTTGTATTCATCTTTTGTTATCGGTATATATTTTAATTTTCTTAGAATGTGTATAATTTTTTTGGCACTCTCTGTATGTATATGCACACACATACATGTACACACACATATATATATATATACATGCACACACTCAAGGATGCTTGTTACGGTATTGTTCATAATACAGTGGTTAAATAAGCTGTGGTATGTCCACACAGTAGAATTTTATGAAAGCTGATTTAAAAGAAAAAATGAGGTAGATCTATTTGTGCTGCTGTGGAAATATTTACAAAATACACTTTTTATCAATAAAGGCAAGATGGTGTGTAGCATATGATCTCATTTTATAATTAATAAGTATTACATACATTAGTTTGTTTATTGACACAAAAACCTGAAAAAATGTATATCGAACTATGAAGTGGGATTATTTCTGGGAAATGGTGGGTCTAGAGAAATTTTTCATTTTAGCATTATGTATGTTTAGATCTTTTTGCAATATGCATGTTAATTTCTGATTTTTTTTTTTTGAGTTGGAGTCTCACTCTGTCACCCAGACTGGAGTGCAGTGGCTGCTCCCAGCCACCACAGCCTCGACCTGCTGGGCTCCGGCGATCCTTCCGCCTCAGCCTTCCAAGTAGCTGGAACTACAGGCACGCGCTGTCACACCCGGCTAATTTTTTTTGATTTATTGTAGAGATGAGGTCTCGCCAAGTTGCCCAGGCGGATCTCGAACCTGCGGGCTCAGGCAATCTACTCACCTCAGCCTCCCAAAATGTGGGATTACAGGCTGAGCCACCAAACTCGGC
>CAUYQG010192517.1:0-10048 GCA_963574415.1 Tarsius wallacei
AACTTGATTTTTGCTTTCCTCTCTGAAGTGTTTTTTTTTTAATTGGAGTCTCACTCTGTCACCCAGACTGGAGTGCAGTGGCCGCTCCCGGCCACTGCAGCCTCGACCTGCTGGGCTCCGGCGATCCTTCCACCTCAGCCTTCCAAGTAGCTGGAACTACAGGCGCGCGCTATCACGCCTGGCTAATTTTTTTGGATTTATTGTAGAGATGAGGTCTCGCTTGCCCAGGCGGGTCTCGAACCCGCGGGCTCAGGCAATCCACTCACCTCAGCCTCCCAAAGGCACGGGATTACAGGCTGAGCCACCGAGCCCGGTCTGATGTGTTTGAGATTATTTCCTCTCAGTTAGCAGTACTACCGTTTACAATATTTTGCTTCTCATTGGGGATACTAGTTCTAGCATTCTACATTATTGTATTCACAGCAAAGCACACTTTACCAGAATTCTTTAATTAAAAGACTCCTCTACCTCTGTCCCCCTTTCACTTAACTTTTCTGAAAAAATATTGTCTATGATATGGATAGATTTCAGCTCTCTTAAATAAGAATTTGGTATATCTGTTGAGTAGCAAGATCAGAAATTCTAATTAAACTGTATAACAATTATACAATTAGATATATTACACTCAATATTTTAGATTTTTGCAATTAAGTCTTTTATAATGGCATACTTCTTTGCTCTAAGGAGCCTGTGCCTATGAGCTTGAAATTAGTATTGTAATTTAAAGTGGATTTCAGGGTAACCTGGAGAGTGCTATGATGGTATAATATACACTGGGATTTTTGAAAAATAACCATGACTTTATTTTTTGAAAATGATGTGTAGACATTATTTAAAATTCAGTCAATACAGAAGATTATAAAGGAGAAAATATAAACATTTTGTGTAGAACTTCATCATCTAGAAATAACTATTATTAATAGTTGATAAGTAATATTCCAGACATGCAACTCATCTAAGTAAATGTACAGACTGAAAAATAAATAAAAGGTAGAAATCTAGGTATGGAAAATAAAAGAATAGATGAATAGATTGATGGATGGATAAAGGAAAATATATAACTTTCCAAATTATATATTTATATGATATATTAATATCTATAATTCTTATATATACATAAATTATATATACTTTACTAGATTTATAGTTTTAATTTTGATTGTATTAAGCTTCTTTTGCTTGAATTTAACAAAGAGGAACATAAATGCCACTGAAGAAATTGATTTACTTCAGGTAAATTTTTTCATCACAAGTGAGATTAGTACTTAAAACATTCTTTAAATTTAAGAAAAATTATTTTTAAAGCTAAATTAGAATTTTATCTTTAAAAAAATTTGACTAGTTTCAATCTTAGGCCACTTCTTTTGACCATGTGTAAACTTGCCTCCTCTTAACTACTGATATGTTATTTAAATTATTATTATTTCGACATTGTTAAAGTTTATGTCATTTACATTCTGTCCTGGGTCTATAATTTCAACAAGTCTTAGTTGTACTTTGAAACCGCTTTGATGATCCCTGGGCATAGATAATCTCCTAAACAAATATATGCATTTTCCATAACCACTACTTCCAAAAGGACAGAGGATAGAGAAGGAATGAGAACAAGAGAGATGAGGAAGAATAGGTCACATGCTCTCAACATCCTTGATCCTCTAAATCAGACTAATACAGTTGTAGAGAGATCAGAGCATTTAGAAGGAAGAGGAAGTGAAAGTAGATGGTAATTTAAAAAACCCCAAATGAAATTAAACATTTACCTGAAATTAGACTTACTTTATAATCAAAAGTAAGGAATCATGAAATTAGAATAAGTTGTTCTCCCATTACTGAAGAGGCAGTAGATGCCACAGAGAAAAGTAGGTATCAGTTGCTGGGAAAAACAAAACAAAAACATTCCACATACTTTTCCATATTTTAGTGAATAGAGACTTCAGAATCCAATTAATTACAAGCTTTTGTAATTTTTCATTTCTGAAAACTTCAAATAAGTAGAGAGAGCATGAAGCTATCAGTCACTGCCAACTAATATCAATATTTTGTCATTTTAATTTCATCTATTTCCCCATTTAAAATACAATATATTTTCCTTTTTAACTTTTAATTTCAAAATATTTTTATATTTACAAAGAAATTGCAATTATAGTACAAAGGATGTCTGAATATCCTTTCACGCAAATGCTCTAAATGTTAAAATATTACTAATTTTTTTTATCACTCTCTCTGTAGATACATATTATCTTTGCTAAACTGTGTTAGGGCTGGGCACAGTGGCTCACACCTGTAATCCCAGCAATTTGGGAGGTCTTGGTAGGACAACTGCTTGATTCCAGAAATTTGAGACCAGCATGGACAACATAGCTAGTTGTATCTACAAAAAATTTTTAAAAAATTGACCAGGTGTGATGGTGTACACTTATAGTGCCAGCTAATTGGAAGTCTGAGGAGGAAGGATTGCCTGAGCCACGAAGTTATAGGCTGTGGTGAGCTGTGATCATGCCACTGTACTCCAGCCTGGGAGACTAAGTGAGAACCTGATAATAAATAAATAAATAAATAAATAAATAAATAAATTAATTAATTGACAGGAGCCCCTCTGATGCCTAAATACCACAGTGTTTATTTATATAACAAGGTTATTTACATACCTAATCACAGTAGAATTGCCAAAATCAAGAAATTATCTCTGATACAATGCTGGTGTCTTATCTATAGACCTCATTCAAATTTTGCTATTGCTCAATAAAACTTTTTATAACATAATTTTAAAAATCCAGCCAATCCAGTATCACACATTGCATTTAATTGTCTTTTTATTTCTCTTTAATCTAAAACTATTCTTCAGTCAGGCTGAAGACTTTTTGTTCTTGGTTTTTCATAACTTAATGTTTTTGAAGAATGTTAGCCAGTTATTTTGTCCCTCAGTTTGTGTTTGTTTTTCCTCATGGTTATATTCAGTTTATGCATTTTGGCAGGAACACCACAGAAGTGTTATTATGGTCTTTTTCAATGTATCCTATCAGATGACTCTATTAGAGGTGATGTCAACTTTGGTCATTTGGGTAAGATGGTGTCAGTTAAGTTGTCAATTCTAAAGTTACCATGGTTTTTGTAATTATTAAGTATATTTTTAAGAGATACTATGAGATTATTTAATAATCTGATTTTCATTAAAAATGCATCCACTAAATTTGGAATCCATTGATGATTCTTTCCCGTTACTACTTTCCGTAATGGTTGCCAAATGCTAATTCTATAAATCTATAATTTCTTTTGCATTTGCTAGTTGTTATTTTACTATAAAGAATAGATTTCTCCACTCATCCATTTATTAATTTATGTGTGTCATTATTATTATTCTATTTACTAGATTATTAATTATTATTGTCATTATTTATTTCATGCTCAAACCGTCCCAGATTTGGCCACTGGGAATCCCTTCAAGCTGCCTTTGGGACCTTTTGACATTGTCTTATCATTCTTTTCTGACACAACAAAATAGGCTTATCTTGTACTTTCCACATACCAATCCTGGAAGCAATCATTTCTTTAAGAAGTCTTGGTTACTTTCGGTTGAGATCAATATTTAGAGACCAAGGTTTGGACACTACATGCTCATCGCTTCTGGGGGTGTTATTGTTTTAGATTATCCTAGTAGACAGTGATAGATAGTGGGTGTATATGTGTATATACATACATATATACATATATGCCTGCCTATCTATCTATCTGAATAGCCATGAGCTCATACTGTTAACTCCAATTCTGATATAAAACCACAAGATGAATTCTAATCTCTACTCTTTTCAGCTTTGTAACTCCCTTCTCCAAAAGTAAGAATTCTCAGTCCCTTTCTCAACAATGCACTTATTGCTTTGCAATAAACATTGCTCAGTCTTAGAAGATACACACACTAGTTTCAGTGTTCTTTTAGAGTAATTTTTTCTTCTGTGGCTTGAGAGTGTATGGTCAAAATAACTGCTTTAATAATTTATGTGGGTTAGTTATTTTTTCCTCCCCTTCAGTGTAGGAATATTATTAATTTGGAACACCAGTAAGTTCTCCCTTTTAAATTCATATCCCACTTTATTTCTTTTATTTTTCCCATCCTGATTAGTTTTACTTTTTTAATATGTGATGATTAAAAATCTATAAACAAAATTATATGTGAGAAAAATGTTACCTCAAGCATTCTATCCTATTCTAACTGCCCCATCCTTTCTACCCCATACTCATGCACCATCTAAAGGTAACAAATCTCATTTGTTTCTGTTTCATCCTTTCTGGCTTTTTGTTTGTTTGTTTGTCTGTTTTCATAAGTAAGTAGATACAAGGGGTGCCAAGAGATGTATATAAAATTTAAGTATGACTTTCACTTAGAAGATGGCGTTTATCTAATGAATGCTAGTGTCACCATGTGACAGACAGGGCAGTCAAAAAAGATGGCGGAAGCATGGTTGAGTGAACGTCATACTACTCAAGGCTACTGTAATTTACTTCAACTTCGAAAAGTAGTACAAAGATAGCATAGCTTAAAATGTGTATACAGTTTTTTGGCACCCCCTGTATATAATGTAAATTATTTCCCCCTTTTCTTATTATGTAGTTGTACCATGGTTTTCTATGTATATGCTGATTGTACCTGTAGGTTTTTATTTTCAGTGTTTACTATTTACTTTTGTATTTTGTTTTTCCATGTAAGTTTTAGTATTAACTTGTTTGGCTCCAGTAAAAAAAAAAGCTGATTTTTTATTGGGATTTTTCTAAATATATAAAGTAACTTAGAGCAAATTGACATATTTATATCATAGAGTCATTCTATCCAAGAAAAAGGGGTCTTTTTCCATTTGTTTGAGTGGACTTTGTTGTATTTTTCAGGAGTGTTTAAAAATTTTCCTCATATAGGGGCTGCATATTTCTTGTTAATTTTATTTCTGTTTTATCTCTCTGTTTTTCCTATGAATGGGCATTCTTCTACTGTTACATATTTTTCAGCTATTACTCTGTTTTTGTAAAGCCTACTGATTTCTGTATGATGATTTTATATATTGCTATTTTACTGAATTATTTTGAGTTCGTTATAATTTTGAATCTAAGTTTCTTCCAGATATACTATTATAGCATCTGAAAATACAAGCAGTTTTTCTTCTTACATTTCTCATTACCTTCAATTAATGTATCTTTTAAAATTGCATTGAGTAGTACCTTTGTGCAGTGCTGAATAGTAAACACAACAGTGGTCATCTTTGTGTTATTCTTTATTTTAGCCAAAATGGCTCTAGTGTTTTCCCATTAAATAAGATGCTGGTTTTTGGACTAAAAGACACGGGAGGAAACAAGGAGACTAGTTATAAGACTGTTGGTAGACCAGGTAGGGATTACCTGGTCAGAGTGATGGTAGTAGAGATGCAGAGAAGCAGATAGACTTGAGATATATTTTCTAGGTATCAGCTGTGCTTGGAAGTGGATATGTCATAGAAGAGAAAAAGCAACCTTAACTTCAAGATTTTTAGTTCAAGCAACTAGTTGTGTGCATATGTTGTCTCCCCATCTACATTGTAGGATCCTTAATAGTAAGCAACTGTAGTGTAGTGCTTAAAATATCATGCTTTGGAATCAGATCTCCTGGATTTAAATTCAGGCTTCAGCATTTAATATATGGCTATGAATAAGTTACTTAAGCATTTTGATTTCCTTCTATACCTGTATAAAAGATGATAATAATTACAAATCATAAGGTGGTTGTTAGGATTAAAAGAAATAACAAAAAGCAAATACAAATCATAGCAATAACAAAATCATCAGCATAGTGCTTATATATATAAGGGTACAATAAATGTTAACTACAATATGATGACGATAGTTCTGTATTATAAATACAGCCTGAAATCTATCAAATACTCCAGAAATACCATACTGTCAATGTTTCAGTCTAAAAGTGCCTCGATTTAAGACATTCATTTAAAATCATTGTCTCATATCACATGTTCTAAGTATTTTGCCTTATGCCAGGTTAATAATTAATTTTTAGAACAATGGTATTTATTTTATTTTTTTGAGTCAGGGTCTCACTTTGTTGCTTAGGCTGGAGTGCAGTGGCACTAATTGAGGCTCAGTGGAGTCAGGGCTCAAGTGATTCTTATGCATCAACTTTTCAAGTAGATGAAACTAGAGGTATGCACCACCACACCCATTTATTTTTTTTAGAATAATGATATTGTTAAAGATTCAGGAAACTAAAGTTATCCTAAAAAATCTTAGATTATTTATTTTGTGAAACCAGATATTTGACAAATATACCTGGTAAAGCTGTACTGCTAAAACATAGACATGTCTATCAATCAAAAAGTTTTATTTGTGTTAATGAACATTTTTCCCAAAACAGAAATCATTTGTACCAGAAAAATGGCAAAATTTTCTATGGCACCAAATTAACAAGTTGACCACCTATAAATTTATTCCCATTTGTGTGGGTGACTAGGACATAAGAGTGGAAATGGTTATTATTTACTTTTTGTGAATTTGAATAGCAATCCCATTTCTGAATAATAAGTTATATTTAGTCATCATTTACTTGATTAAATTATCATTAAGTATATAAAAGTTTACTGTTTGTTATTCAGGATACTTTTGGTGGGAATAATTTTAATTAAGAAATGCCACGAAAATATCTTTACCATCTAGAAATAACTCATTACATATTAAAAACAAAAATAATGCAAATTATTGTGCTTGTTAAGTTTTAAATCTAGATATAGTTCTTTTAGTAAGTTATTCTCTAATGATTGTGCTACTGAAGCGCTTGCAATTCTAGAAAATAAGTCTATTCAAGGTTATATTTAACACTGTATTTAAAAATATTTGTATAAATTTATATAGCAATAAAAATAAATATGCAAATTAATTCCCAAATCAGAAAATCATTATAGTCTATATTACATAGTTACATGAAAATGTGATTATTTATTGTTTTTGAGTTAATAGTCTTTAAATTTAGTGTCAAGAAAAAAAAATGATGGTCATTCTGTTGAGGTTTTGAATATGACAATTCTTTTTTTTGTTTCTTTGTGAATTTTCTTTTTTTTTATTTTAAAGATGTGGGGTACAATCCAGGGTTAGGTACACAAACGTTGATTATGTAGGTACCTTTTTTGATGAGGTGTTTTCCTCCCTTACCTGCTAGGGAACTGCTAGTTTCACTCAACTGCCAATCCCATCCCCCCTCCTCTGACAGTTTCCTACAACTGACAATCTCTTTCTTATGGTATTATAATTGTTCAAGGTCCGCTTATGAGTGAGAACATATGGTACTCTGTTCTTTGTTTCTGTGATAGATTACTGAGTATGATCGACTCTAAATCCATCTAAGTTGCTGCAAAGTCCGTATGTTTGTCTTTCTTTATGGCTGCATAATATTCCATTGTGTATATGTACCACATTTTTTTATCCAGTTCAGCTTCTATGGGCAACACGGTTGGTTCCACTTTTTTTCTATTGTGAATAGAGCTGCAACAAACATACACGTGCAAGTATCCTTTTTGTAGAATGACTTGAGTTCCTCCGGGTATATTCCCAATAGAGGAATTGCTGGATCATATGGAAGGTCAATTTCTAGTTCTTTCAGAAACTGCCACACTGTCTTCCAAAGAGGTTGCACTAGTTTGCATTCCCACAAGCAGTGCAAAAACGTTTTTTTCTCCATATATTCGCTAGCATCTGTTGCTGTTTGTTTTACTAATGATAGCCATTCTTACTGGGGTTAGGTGGTATCTCAATGTGGTTTTGATTTGCATTTCTCTGATGATGAGTGAGACTGAGCACTTTTTCTTGTATCTGTTGGATGCCCGTATATCTTCTTTTGGGAAGTGTCTATTCACGTCTTTTGCCCACTTTTTAATGGGACTGTTTTTTTCCTTTCTGCACGTTTGAGTTCCTTGTAGATCCTAGATGTTAGGCCTTTGTCAGATATACAGTTGGCAAATATTTTTTCCCATTCTGTGGGCTGTCTCCCTGCTCTTGATGGTTTCTTTTGTTTTGCAAAAGCTCGTTAGTTTGATGAGGTCCTAATTGTCTAATTTCTTAAAGTATGGGCATTTAGGGCTTTGAATAGGAATTGGTTGCCAGTTCCAATTTCCATAATTGCTGCATCTTCTAATATTCTTGTAGTTTGAGGTTTTACATTTAGGTTTGATTCATTTAGAGTTATTGTTTGTGTGTGGTGATAGGTAGGGGTCCTGCTTCAATCTTCTGCATGTGATCAGTCAGTTTTCCCAGCACCATTTACTGAGTAGGTTCTCATCTCCCCAGTGGTTGTTGTTGGAGGCTTTGTCAAAGATGAGTTGGTTGAGAAATTGAGGCTTTGCTTCCGGAATCTTTATCCTGTACTATTGGTCTGTATGACTGTTCTTGTACCAATACCAGGCTGTTTTGTTTACTGTAGCCTTATAGTAAAGTTTGAGGTCTGGAAGTGTGATGCCTCCTGCTTTGTTTCTTTTGCTAAGAATTGTTTTGGCTATTTGTGATCATTTATATTTCCATATGATTTTCTGTATTGTCATTTTCAGGTCTGAGAAGAATGATGTTGGTAAGTTAATGGGTATTTAGTTGAATCTGTAGATTGCCTTTGGTTGGATGGACATTTTAACAACGTTGATTCTTCCTATCCATGAGCATGGAATATTTTTCCATTTGTTTGTGTCTTCTTGGATTTCTTTGAGCAGTGTTTTGTAGTTCTCATTGTAAAGGTCTTTCACTTCTCTGGTTAGGAGTATGCCGAGGTATTTCCTTTTTTTGTGGCTATTGTGAATGGGATTGTGCTTTTAATTTGGGTCTCTGCCTGCTTGTTGTTGGTGTATAGGAATGCAACTGCCTTTTGTACATTTATTTTGTACCCTGAGACTTTGCCAAAGTCCCTTATCAGTGCAAGCAGGTTTTTGACATATGTTCTTGGATTTTCAAGGCATAGGATCATATCATCAGCAAAGAGGAATAATTTGACTTCCTCTTTTTCTATTTGGATACCCCTGATTTCCCTCTCTTGTCTAATTGCCCTAGCTAGGACTTCCAACACAATGATGAAGAAGTGGGGTGAGAGGGATTTGCCTTATCTTGTTCCAGTTTTCAGGGGAAATGTTTTTAGTTTTTGTTCATTTAGCATTATGTTAGCTGTGAGTTTATCATAGGTGGAGCTCACTGTTTTGAGGTATATTCCTTCTATACCTTGGTGTTTGAGGGTTTTTATCATGAAGTGATGCTGGATTTTATCAAAAGCTTTTTCTGCATCTAATGAGATAATCATGTGGTTCTTGTTTTTACATCTGTTGATGTATTTAATTGCATTTATGGTCTTGAGAATGTTGAACCAGTCCTGCATCCTGGGGATGAAGCCTACTTGGTCACAGTGGGTGATTTTTGGGATGTGTTTTTGGATCTGATTTGCTAGAATCTTCTTGAGGATTTTTGCATCTATGTTCATAAGGAATAATGCCCTGCAGTTCTATTTTTTTGTTGGATCTTTACCCGGTTTGGGTATCAGTGTGGTGTTAGTTTCATAAAATGATTTGGGGAGAACTCCATCTTTCTCAATTGCCTGGACTACCTTCTTTTATTTCCCCTCCTTTTAATTTTTATTTAAAAATTATGGGATACAGTTCAGGGCTAGGTGTACAAATATCCACCTGCAAGTACTCTTATTGATGAGGTATGCCCCCATCCTTCCCCTGGCAGATATCGACTACTGTCAATCCCACCTCCCCACCTGCCTACCCCTCCCCCAGTTCTCTGCCACTTTCAATTCTTTTCTTATAGTAATATGGTAGTTGTTCAAGGTCCACTTATGAGTGAGAACATGTGATACTCAGCTCTTTGTTTCTGTGAGAGATCACTCTAATTGCATCCAGTTGCTGTGAAGTTCATGATTTTGTTCTTCTTTATAACTTCATAGTTTTCCATTGTGTGTATGTACCACATTTTTTTATCCAGTACTCTTTAGGTTGGTTCCATGTTCTTGCTACTGTGAACAATGCTGCAATAAATATAGGTGTGCAGG
>CAUYQG010192521.1:0-52370 GCA_963574415.1 Tarsius wallacei
ATGAGCATGTCACTGCACTCTAGTCTGGGTGACAGAGTGAAAGCCCTACTCAAAAGAAAAAAAATCCTAAGTGGAAGGCGGGGGGGAGGGGGGGTGTCCTAGGCAGGAACTGAAAGGAAAGGTGGCATGAGATCTGAAATGAAGGGGATTCATCCAGGCAGGAGATCCTGTGCCACCCACAGGGGCTGTCAGACCTTTGTTTGGGTATTGATTTATTCGACAAACAGTTACTGTGGGCCAGACCTGAGGCTACGCTGGCTTTCAGACACTGGGGGAAAAGCAGAGAATATTCCGGCAGCTCACTCCTCCATGGTCTGAGGGTCTGTTCTTGGCCCTGAGCAGAAAGTCTTGTGGATGCAAGTGGGGTGAGAATGGAGGGGCGGAGGGTGGGTCTCTCAACTGGAAGACCAGAGTGGCTGTGGGAGAGGTCAGTTTCTTGGAGATGGTGCTCAGGGTCTGAATAGGAGTCAAAACTTATGTCTGCTGCCCACACTGCTGGCCACTCTGTGGAACCAGAAGAGCCATCAGGATGTATCTCGGGACTGGTGTGCTTGGGGTTCTCACTTGGGCAAGGCATGGGAAGAAACAGGGCCATCTGAGAAAGGAGGGAGAGACTGACTGCTCAGGGCACTCACAGGATGGAATTCTTTTATCAAAATAATCTTAGTGGACAAAAGAGCTCTCAGGGCTTACACTACTGGACAGTAAACACTCTAGCCTGGAGGGTTACCATGAGATGTTGCATCTTTGCCTTTTCATGTAAACACTGTTTAAGCATCTGTTGTGTATCAATTTCATCTTATCATAGGCTCCTTTCTTTCCAAACATGGATTTGCATCTCATGGAAGGCAAAAATGCCAAGGAACGCAGTTTGGGAAACATTGACCCAGAGGGAGATGTCCAGTGATAAACCACGGGGCTCTATCCCAGGATCATCGAGAGCAGCAGTCTTCATCAGTGACTTAGAAGAAGACAATGGGCCAGGTGCGGTGGCTCAAGGCTGTAATCCCAGCACTTTGAGAGGCTGAGGCGAGAGGATTGTCTGAGACAAGGGGTTTGAGACCAGCCTGGGCAACTTGGCGAGACCTCATCTCTACAATAAATCGAAAACATTAGCTGAGTATGGTGGCATGAGCCTGTAGTTCCAGCTACTTGGAAGGCTGAGGCGGAAGGATCGCCTGAGCCCAGCAGGTTGAGGCTGAGGTGGCTGTGAGTGTGCTACTGCACTCTAGCCTGGGCAACAGAGTGAGACTCCAACTCAAAAAAAAGAAGAAGAAGAGGAAGAAGGCAATGATTGTCCACTTATCAAATATGGGCTGTTCAAACTCTGATGGGATGGAGAATGGGCTGGGAGTCAGGGTCAGGGTCTAAGGGTCTTGATAGGGGGAAGGAATGGTTTGAAATATTGATATATAACATTACAAGTATGAGCTGAGGGCCTTCCACTTAGGATTTTTTTTCTTTTGAGTAGGGCTTTCACTCTGTCACCCAGACTAGAGTGCAGTGACATGCTCATGGCTCACTGCAGCCTTGACTTCCTGGGCTCCGTTGATCCTTCTACTTCAGCTTCCCAAGTAGTTGAAACTACAGGCATACATCACCATGCCCGGTGACTTTTTTGATTTTTTGTAGAGACGAGTTCTTGCTATGTTGCCCAAGCTGGTCTTGAGCTCCTGGGCTTAAGCAATCCTCCTGCCTTAGCCTCCCAAAGTGCTGGGATTATAGGTGTAAGCCACTGCACCCGGCCTTCACTTAGGATTAAAAAAAAAAAAGTCAAAAGAAGCTGCCCAAAGACAGGATAGACATACACGAGAGAAACCGAGGACCACTTGGTCAACTGTTGGGGTAATATAAAGTTAATAAAAATAGTGGTAACACGGATTACTTTATTTGGACTTCACAGCAATGTATGTGATAGGTATTGTTACTGATCCCCATTCAACAGATGGGGAAATTGAAGCTCATAGAGGTTAAATAGGTCACAGAGCTAATAGGTGTCAGAACACTAATCAAAGACAGGACCTCACCTCCCCCAGGACTGCTGGCTCTGCCATGACCAGACCCTGGGCACAATCCCATGTCCATTCCTGACAGAGCAAGCACAGGATGCATGGGGAACAGCTAAGGGAAGTTTAACCTAAAGTAGAACAGGAGGCCAGGAGGTAGTGAGCTTCCTGTCTTTGGGGAATGCTCAAACAGAGGCTGGAGGACCTAGGCAGTGCTATCGTGGTGAAGACACCAGCATCAGATAGAATCTAGAAAAAGTAGTATTTAAGGTCTCCCCTCCTCTGCGATTCTATAAATCTGCTATAGCAACCCATTATTTCAAAGTCAAGTTTATGATACGAGAGAACTATATTTTTTACACATGGAATGTATATGCATTATTTATAATACTTTGGGGTTTTTCCTATGACAAATATGCACACTATATTTATTCCTGCATTCTAGGACTTGTGACAAATCTTACATGACCATTTAGGGCTTACGTTTCAGCTGATTATGAAGACATTTACAGTTATTGTACATTTATATTTATGATACAGGGCTAGACATATTTATGATGGACTGGATGCCCAGTCACTGGTCAGGAACCCAGGCAGAACATCTTACAATGTTTCTGTGGGAAAATGTGTCCTGCTTTATGGCAATGCATTTTATGATGTGGATTCAGAAACTCAGTGAATTTACTTTGGGAGGAAAAAAACTCCACAGATTCAGGGAAGTCTTTAGTTTAACTTTTTAAAAAAATTTTTTACAATTTTTTTTTTTTTTTTAGAGATGGGGTCTTGCTGTGCTGCCCAGGCAGGTCTTGAACTCCTGGCCTTAAGTGATCCTCCCACCTTGGCTTCTCAAAAGTGCTGCGATTGCAGTTATGAGCCACAGCACCAAGCCCAGGGAAGCCTCATATGTTTAGAGGTAGACAAACGCAAGTTGGCTGTATGGTTTAGGTGAGTTTCTCAACATTTCTGTGCCTCGGTTTTCTCATTTAGGAATTGGGGGTGGGGGAATGAGAAACATCCTCTCCTTCGGCCTTGCCCCGTGGCTTACTTGGCTCTTGGGAAGTACTCTGCCCTGAATCTTCCTTCTTTCTTGTCCTCCTTGGCTGTATGGTGCCATGAGCCTTGGAAGCCATGAGCCTTGAAGGCTGTGTGTGCACTCCCAGCTTTTGGGAGGTTTCCCAGAGATTCTCTTGCCAAGCAGTATTTTTTTCAGCAAACGTTAGAATTTTGTTCTGGGCCTCCAAACTCAACTTGTTTTATCTTAGATAGAAGAAATCAATCCTTGCAGCTGAGCTGGTGCTACAACATTGATTTAGCATAAATTTTGGGAAAGCCTGGCTAATAAATAAGTGGAAAGGCAATAAACATTAGGGAGAGTGATCTGCAGGGGGATTAGGGCAGGCAGCGGGGGTGGGGGGGGTGGGGGAGTAGGGGGGTGGGGGGTGGGGTGGAGGGTGGGGAGGTTGTGGTTGAGTCCCACCTCCCTCCCCTGCCTCCTTTTCTGCTCCCATCCTGAGATCCTTGTCAATTGAGGGGTGGGCAGGTAGCAGGGGACTCCAGCAAGCCAGCACCCTGTCTGGTCAGTGATGGAGTTGGGAAGGGCCCCCGGGCCCTCCCTGAGACTCTTGGCTGCTCAGATCTGCCTGGCAGGGCGAGGGAGACCTGTCTCTCTCCAGTCCGTGATGCCCACCCACCTAAGTGTGAATACTAGCTCCTAAGCTATGTGATTGTGAGCATGTGAATTCATCTCTCTGAGCCTTGGTTTTCTGACCTGGCAAACTGGGAACACTTCTGGCAAGTATTGTGTGAGACACAGGGACAGTGTCGTCATCTATAGTCAGCGTGCCAATACATGTCTGCTCTATCTCTCAAACTAAGGGGGGTAAGGGGAAGCCGGCTGCCCGCTGTGAGATGCGGCTATTCTGGAAGATACACTATGAGCTTTTGGGGTCCCACCCTCAGATCCTGAAACTTTGCCCTTCCTCACCACACTTGTGTTCTGCTACCAGCCCTGTTGTAGCCCCCTGGAAGATCCATTGTCATTTCCCTGACGCCCCTGGGGTTTCTGAACTTTCCCAATTCTTAGGCTTACTGTTCAGCGACCCTGACTTCTGGTGGGCTTACTCTCTGCCGCTGCCCACCACCGTTGCCCTCTCTGCGCTCCCTGGGTCACAGGCCCTACATGGCGCGAATATATTGGGGTCTCTAGCTAACGCTGCAGCCGCTTCCCCCATCCTGGCATAATTGCATTTTTCACAGTGTGTTAGCAACTTAACTACCAGTTAATAGGAACCTCAAATAAATAACTCTTGGCCACATCTGCTTACTGGTAGGTGACGAGGAAGAAACAAATGTGAACTTGAAAAGTAATACATTTTCTCCCAACATGATTTCTGTCTCCAGTCATAAATGTCAGAGATAAATGAATTTGTTTTATTAGGAATCAGCACATTGGCTCAGGAAGGCATCTGCTGGGTTGTGAATCACAGAACCTGGAGGTCCCCGCCCCTGCCCTGCTGTGCTGGCCCTGTAAGCGTTGCCCTCCCGCTCCAGTATTGGGGGTCTTGGCAGGAAGGGGCCATCCAGCTCCGTTTCCCCTCCCCACCAGACCCACCCAGCCCCGCTGAACCCTAACTTCCTGGGAGAGCCTTGGGGGCTGCCAGATGATTAACAAGGGCCCAGGTGATTCCCAGCCTCCATCTGGGAGACCCTTCTGCGCATGTCATGTGCCTACTTGCAATAACAAGGTAAGGGGGCAAACAGAGAGCATGAACATGTGACCCTTGTGTATGCTCTGTGTGCCGGGTGCTGGGTTGTGCAGGGCTACCTTGTGTCGTCACCGCCATCTTTCAGGGTAATAGCAACCCCATTTTGGAGATGGGAAAACTGAGGCTCAAGGAAGCAGCATGAGAACTCTGGGACTTTGGAGGTTGAGGCCGGGAGTAGGTAGAGTGTAAAGTCTTGGGACTAGTGGAGTTGGACCAGGATGTGGGGCCACTCTGCAGGGGTTGTGCCTGAAGATAGGGACAGGAGGCTCAATTTCTCTTCCTCACCTTGACCCTGACACCTGGTGTAACTTGGAGTCCAATCTGTCCTTTCTCTGGACCACGTTTCCTTGTATTATGAAGCAATGAAGTTTGGTGGAAAGATTTCCCACCTCAGGGCCTTTGCATGTGCTGTTCCCTCTGCCTGGGATGCTCTTCTCTCCACTTCTTTTTTTAAATGAGCATTACTTTTGATTGACAACTCCTAATTGTATGCATTTATGGGGTATAATGTGATGTTTTGATGTATGTATACACTGTGGAGTGATTCAATCAATCAAGCAAATTAACATAAGCATCATTTCATTTACCATTTTTATCGTGGTGGGACATTTGAAATGGACTCTCTAAGCCATTTTGACAGTCATGAATCACTTAACAACAGGGTTGCATTCTGAGAAGTGCGTTGTTAGGAATTTCATTGTGTGAACACCATGGAGTGATGATAGGTGGTAGAGTCCACTACATACCCAGGCTGTATGGTATGGCCTATTGCTCCAGGGCTACTAACCTGTGTAGCACGTTACTGCACCGAATGGTATTTGTGTATCTACACGTATCTCAACATAGAAAGGGTTCAGTACAAATACGGTATAAAAGATAAAACATAGTGCACCAGTATAGGGCAGCCCTATTATAATCTTATGGAACTGCCTTCACATATGTGGTCCATAGTTAATGGAAATGTATGCGAGGCACGACTCTATACATTATTATAGATGATCGTCACCCTGCTGGGCAGTAGATCTCAAAACATGTTTGCCCTTTCTGACACTTGATCATTTGTAACCCCCATTTCCCGCTCTGGCTCCCAGCTGCTGGTAACCAACATTCCACTCTACTTCTGTGAGTTCGACTTTTTACGATTCCACCTGTAGGTGAGGTCATGTGGTATTTGGTTTTCTGTGTATGGCTTACTTTGCTCAGCATAACGTCCTCCAGGTTCATCCATGTTGTTGCAAGTGACAGAGTCTCCTTCTGTTTCAAAGATGAACAGAATTCATTTGTGTCTATATGCCACATCTTCTTTTTTCGTTTACCCACAGGTAGGCACCCAGACCGATTCCATACCTTGGCTGTTATGAACAGTGCTGCAATGAACATGGGGTGCAGATATTCCTTTGACTTATTGATTTCACTTCCTTTGGATATACACTGAGAAGTGAGATTGCAGGATCATGTGGCAGTTCTATTTTTAGTTTTTTGAGGACCCTCCGTACTGTTCTCCATAATGACTGCACTAACTTACATTCCTACCAACGATGTACCAGTTCTCTTTTCTCCACATCCTGGCCAGCACTTGTTATCCTTAGACTTTTTGACAATAGTCATTCTAACAGGTGTGAGGTGCTGTCTCATTGTGGTTTTAATTTTCATTTCCCTAGTGATGAGTGATGCTGAGCACCTTTTCTTGAACCTGTCTTCTTTTGAAACATGTCTGTTCAGGTTCCTCACTTCTTGTGGGTCTGGCTCCTTCTCACTCTTCAGGATTCTGCTGTAATGTGCTTCCCTTCTCTGACTGTCCAGCTGGACCTCGCCTTACCCCCTAATCCCCTGGCTTGGCCTTCAGAGCACTCACCACCATTTGTAATTTTTCTGTTTGTGTCTATGTGTTTACTGTCTGCCTCCATTCGGGTTGTGAATCCTACAAGGTCAGTAACCCAGGTGTGTGCCTTACTGCCTTTGGTGCCAACATCAGGCCCATGAAGGCTGAATGAATGAATCAATGAATGAATGAGTCAATGAACGAATGAGTCAACGAGTGTAGCCTGTGCCAGTTGGCGAGTTGCTTGGGCCAACTCAGCTGGGAAAAATGGGATCTGGGCTTTCCAGGGGTCCTTGTTCTTTCACTGGCCACAGCTCCTGGGAATAGCACAGCCCCCTGGGCCAGCCCCTGGCCAAAGCAGGTGAGAAGAAATGAGGGGATTTGGTAGGAGCCAGCTGGTCTCCTGGTCAGCTTAGTGGAAGGGTTGGAGAGAAGAGAGGGTGAGCAGAAGATTCACATCTCCTTTGAGGCCTCATGTGCCGGGCATCATACTGAGGTCCTTCTCATGATGGAGCTCATTTCTTCCCCCCCACTTCCCCTTGCCCTTCTTATCCATCCAGTTCCTAAATATCTCATGAACTCAAGCCTCCCGCTTCCTTCTCTGCCTCCAATCTCATAGCTGGGGCCACTCTCTATGGAATGGGTCATCACTAGCACCGAGCTTAGCTGCCCTCCAACTTCCCACCTCCAGTGGGACTCCATCCTGGTTGTCATGGTGATCTGACTCCTATGCAAATCTGGTCACATCACTTCCAGACCAAACACCCTTCCATTTGCGAAAACACTTCTCCACTGCCTGCAGGACCAGGGAGTGCACCTCCGTGAGTGAACCCAGCCCGTGGTAGATGGTGCATTAGTACTGGTTGGATGAATGGGTGCACAGGTCTCAGGGGGACGTCCCCACAGGCTCCACTTGCATAGACATCATCTGTCCCCAGAAAGAATAAACCGAGTCAATTCTGGAAATCTTTGTCCTTCTCCCACTCCGTCTATCAGAGAATGGCATGACGATGAAGTTGAAAGAAGCCTGAGAGGTTGTCAAGGCCAAGGGACTGACTATGCGTGGGTCACCTGAGGCTCAGAGTTGGAAGTGACTGTCCCAAGTCAGGAACAGAGCTGGGAGAGAGCTCTGGACTGGGTTTCCGAGGACTGTGTTCTACTTCTGGCTTTGGTACTAACTCTGGGGGTGCAAATCCTGCCCATTCTGGCCTCAGCCTTCATGTCTGCAAAATGGAGCAAGCGAGCTTCATGATGCCCTCCTTCCGACTCTGACAGCCCGAGATTTGGGGACTGCACAGGATATCCTTACCTTGAGTGTGTTTTTGGGTGTTGAGGACATCCAGGATCAAATTCACAGTTGAACCACAGGACTATATTCTTCCAGAGAACTCTGGTGTTTTCAGCTTTCTTCCCCCAGGAGGTGCCAGGAAGGTCAAGCAAGGCCCTCCCGCCTCTCGCCACTGTGGGGTCCTACTCAGATCCCCTAGCACAACCCCAGCAGAGTTCTCTGGTGGGGGGCTGGAAGTGTGAATGGGGCGTGGGGGGTGTGTGAGACTAATAGTCCCCTCCCAGTTGGGAGTTGGGTAGGGTCCTGCCTGGTCTGGAATGGTTCCTAGGAGACCCCTTAGTGAGTCTGGCTGCCGCTCAGTTTCACAGTCCCTGGGAATAGGGCGTGGCAGCACCAGGCGGGCAGGAAGCACGCCCCCTGCTGGGAAAGCCCAGCAGGTGCAACTTCAGCTCTCATCTGCAGGGTAGTCTCTGGATCTTGACCCTGACAAACTCACTTGTTTTCTCTCACAGGTTTCCTCTCTCTTAAAAAAAAAAAAAAAAAAAAAATATATATATATATATATACATATATTGAAGTATGATATGTGTGCAGTAAAGGCCACATCTCTCATATGTATGGCTCAATGGAAAACAACCCTTTCCAGCCACCCAGAAGTTCCCTCATATCTCCTCTAAGTGCAGCCTACTCCCTCTCACTAGCACTAACCACTGGTATGACTTCTAACAGCACAGATTAATTGCCCGTTATTAAATTTTATATAAAGATAATCACACAGTGTGTCCTCTGTGTCTAGATTCTTTCACTCAATGCCATGCCTGTGAAGTCCATTTTTATATATTAGCAGGTTTTTCTTTTTTTTTTTTTTTGGTCAGGGTCTCACTCTTTCACCCAGGCTAGAGTGCAGTGGGGCAATCAAGGCTCACTGCAGCCTCGACCTCCTGAGCTCAGACAATCCTTCCCAGTAGCTTGGACTACAGGTGTGCACCACCACACCCAGCTAATTTTTTGATTTTTTTTTTTTTGTGGCGATGAGGTCTCCCTATGTTGCCCAGGCTGGTCTTGAACTCCTGGACTCAAGCAAACTTCTCACCTTGGCCTCCCAAAGTACTGGGATTATAAGCATGAGCCACCATGCCCAGCTGTAGCTGTTTTTTAATTGTCAAGTATATGTCACTGTATGCTATATGGAATATGCCACATTTAGTTTATCCATTTATCCATTCTCTCATGGATGGGTATCTGGGTTCTTTCCTGCTTGGGGCTATTATGGAAATAGCATTTCCTTGGGCCAGGTAGGTTGGCAAACATAGTTGAGCTCCCGCTCTGCTTCTGCAGCTTCCTGTTTCTCACCCACCCTGACCATCCCTTCCCTTCGCCTCTCCCTGTGGGCACCTGTTTAGCTTGTGCTGAGAAGGCTTGAACTGGGCTCTCGGGGGTGCTGGGGGGAACTCACGCTTTACCTGAAGAGGCCTGGGGTGGCTCTGGCATCTGCTTTGTCTGGCCAGGGCTCTGGACAGAGTGGTGTGCTTGTCTCCTGGGGCCCTGTCTTCGCTGTCCTCCACCGGCACTGTCCCCTGTGGGTCACCTTTAGTGCTTGGCTGTTCTTGCTCCGTTGTTCTCCTGTCACCTGCGTTCACTGGGCTTCTGTCAGTATGTGAGGCTACTTGTGGGCCTTCAAACAGCTTCATGGGTCTTTATCTCAGGAGTTTGGAGAGTTATCAGAGCTAAAACTGGAAAGCTGTGCCCTTGCTGCATTAATGAAGTTGGGGGACACTCCTAGCTGTCTTTCTGAAATGCTATGGGTGTGGGCACTGTCCGTCTGTATTAATAAGCCTGTGTATTCTTGAGTATGTTTATCTGTGTATGAATACGTGTGTGCCAGCCAGCATGTGTGTTTCTGTGTGTGAACATGAGTTTATTTACATATATGTTGCCATCAAGAAATTTCTTCCAAGCTGTGTTTTTTTGTTTTGTTTTGAAATGATCCCTTGTGTCTCCTTCTCTGTCCACTCTGGGCTTTCAGCTAACAAGAGCCAGCAGCCCAAATGCTCCTTTTGTTGATGAAAAAGAAGAGTCCTGTCCACGCCCTGGGTACTTGTTCTGTCTTTGACCTTGGTGTGGTCATGGGCAGCCGGGTACCTCAGCGCCTGCCGTGTGACAAGTCATAGGAGCAAGGGCCAGAAAAGGGGTCAAGCTGTGCTTGGGAAGAGCAGGATGAGGGGCTTTTCCCCAATACTGAAAGAGATGGTGAATTCATGGACCAGATATGGGTTCAAATCTGAGTTTCAACATGTATTACTGTGTTGATTCTGGAAAACTCATTCTCTGAACCTCAGTTTATCAAAGTGGCAGAGAGTGTTCGAAGATGAGGTTGGAGGAAGGCGGGCTGGATTACCTGAGTGATGGCTGGGAGTATGTGTTTCATCCTGAACACCACACTGGGAACTCACTGGGGCAATGTTGTCCCATGGAATTTTCTGTGATGATGAAAGTGTTCTATATTCGTGCTGGCTAATATGGCAGCCACTACCGGTATGTGTCTACTAAGAACTTGGAACGTGGCTAGTGAGACTGAGGGACTAAAATTTAAGTTTTATTTAATTTTAATTATTTAAAATTTAAATTCAAATTGCCACATGTGACTAATGGCTACTTCATAGAATTCAACACTAGAGGGCAGCACTGGAGGGTTTTAAGCAACAAAAGTGGCACAATCCAATTTAGTGTAAAAAATAAAGCATTGGCAACTCCCTCTTTGTTCCTCAAATGAATTTTTTTTTGTCAATGAATTCCAAGCCTGACAGCAATTGAACTTCTTCACAGGGACACTGGAAGGCAGCAATGGGCCCTTCCCTAATGCCCGATGCATGGCCGTTTCTAAATGCCCTGGCAATGTTTTGCTTGTGGCTGATACCCAGTCTGGCCTCGGGGGAATGGCCAGAAAACGGTCTTTGCTGTGCTCTGTCCTCTGCCTGAGCTGGAGGAAGTCGGGGGTGTATGCTATGCAAGCCAATCCAAGTCTGCTTGTCAACTGGTCTCTGCAGAAGCTCACTTGGGGCTGCTCAGTCGTCTTCATTCCAAAATCAAGTTCAGGAGAAATGGAGGGAGGGAAAAAACAGGCTTGAACTTGGAGTCAGGAGACTTGAATCTGGAGCCCACCTCAGCCTCTGGCTTGCGATGAGATCTCAGGCAAGTTACTTGCATCTCCTTTGCCTCAGTTTCCTCATCTGTGACATGCTATCACTGTGATGGTGATAATGAGGCTGTCTCTACTGACCCTCTGCAAGGAGCTGTGTCTACACTGCTTCATCATCTTTTGCCTACTTGATGGGGCCTGGATGACAATACCTCCGATTTGTAGTTGAGGCTACTTGGTCCCTACCAGATGAGGAGTTGAGGCAACTTACCAAGATCACAAAGCCTGTGAGTGGCAGAGCCAGGATTTGAACCCAGGTCTAACTCCAAAGTCTGTGCTCTTTTGGTCTTATCATGCCAGTGGCACTGACACTGTATTCCTCAGATGGTGGGGATGTGGGTGGTGATGGTGAGGAGGAGGCAGAGGTAGAGGCAGAGGAGGAGGATGGGAGCAAGAGTATGTGAATTGAGTCTCCTCCAGCTGCAAAGAACTATGTGCCACTACTGCCCAGGGGTGTGAACCTGTGGGCCTCAGTGTCCTCATCTGAAAAGCGGGCACAATTCTGCAGTCTGCTTCAAAAGCTTGCTATGAAGATTACTCAGAATTGTGATTGTGAAAGTGTCTTGCTTTTTTTTTTTAAGTCTGGGTCTTACTTTGTCACCCATTCTGGAGTGCAGTGATGAGATCATGGCTAACTGCAGCCTCAAACTCCTGGGTTCAAGCAATCCTCCAGTTTCAGCCTCCTGATAGCTGGAACTACAGGTATACACCACCACATGGCGGCTAATTCTTTTGTATCTTTTGTAGAGACAAGGTCTCACTTTGTTTCCTAGGCTGTTCTCAAACACCTGGGCTCAAGAGGTCCTACCTCGGCCTCCCAAAGTGCTGGGATTACAGGTGTGAGCCACCGTGCCTGGTTGTACTTAAAAAGCAATACGCATTCAGAAAAAGACTTGTGAGGTCAGGGAAGGTCCTGGAGAAGATAGTCCCCAATAGCTTGTGAAGGCTGGGAGGGGATCTCGGACTGGAGATGGTATGAGAAGCGACTCGGTGTGGGGGGAGTTGCAGTCTCTGAATAAGGCAGAGAAGATCCGCCTAGCGGAAGCCGGTGGGCAGCACGTGGAAAGTGCTCAGTACATATTTTGCTTTGTGTGTTCCTGACCTCCAGCCCCTAATAGTAGAAGGCAAGGCAGGGGCCCATCACACAAGTTGCAGAGAGTGAATATGCTTTTTTTTTCCCACTCCAGTTTCAGGAAAACAATTAGTGATTCACACACACACACCACTAGGGTGACCTTTCTGGCCCCTACAGTGTGTCCTAGGCTCTGTTCCAGGGTATGGGGTCTGTGTCCATGTCCAAGGGTGGTGGATGCTGCCCTCTCTTTTGCCTCTCCACCCCACCCTTCTTAGGACCCATGGTCTCCTTGTTGAGCCCCTGCTGGGGTTTTCTGTCCCTTCCCTTCTGGATGGCAGTGGGAAGCTTTGATTCTGAAGGGTGGGGAAGAAGCTTCTGGGCACAGTATCTGAAAACCCATCATAGCCCTCATGACACGGAGGTGACCTTCCTGCTTGCATGCAGCACAGGCCTTATTGTGCCTGCCTTCCCCTTGAGTCATAGTAAATGTGTCCTTGTTGTGATGTTAACCTTGGGGGTGGGCAGTGCCAGGCTGCAGGAAGGGCCATGGGAGCAAAACTCCTTCCACCAGATATGGATTTGTCGAGAACTTCCTGGAAGGTGGGACCTTGGCCAAATGCTTATGGGAAGTGAGGGCCCCTCCAGACCTCGTGGGAGCCCGTGTCCATCCCGAGGCAGGCAGCTCTGGCTCTCTGCCCTCTCCTCGGTTTTAGGTATCTGGCGCTCGCTAAGACTTCCCAGTGTCCACCTTGTTGGCACATGCTCAGAGGGGAGTTCACATGCTCAGCCTGGCCGGGAGGTTAGGGACAATTCCATTTATTCACTCCTTATGAGGATGTTGCAGTACAGGAGTCAGGGACTCACCGCAGCCACACAGCTGAGTTGCTCCTGTCATTTTTTTTTCCCTCTCTTTTGAGTCAGGGTCTCACTTTATCACCCAGGTTGAAATTCAGTGGAAAGTTCATGAATCACTGCAGCCTTGACCTGGGTTCAGACTATCCTTCCACCTCAGCCTCCTGAGTAGCTGGGATTCTAGGTTTGCGCCTAGAATTTTTTTTTTCCTATTTTTTTGTAGAGACAAGGTTTCGCTATGTTACCCAGGCTTGTCTCAAACTCCTGGGCTCAAGCAATTCTCCTACCTCGGCTTCCCAAAGTGAAACACAGTGCTTGACCTTGTCTGCTATCTTTGTATCCACACCCCTGCCCTCCAATTGATACATCTGTGGGATCTTCTGCCAGAGACCCTTCGCTGCTGTCCCCTGTGTAAAGGAACCACCCCTGGGGACCAGGATGAGCCCAGAGAGTTTGTGTGGACTTGCCCTGGGTCACACAGCACAGAACCCATTAGCTCTGGGATTGGTGCTGAGGTTTGGGGACATGCTCTGCCCTATCCCTGTCCCACTCCCAGGTGGTGTCTGTGCGCTCCTTACTGAGCTAGCCCCTTGCTCCCCCTAAGGCTCTGGAGCACTGTTTCCCAGCTGTGGGAGGTTCCATTAGCTTCCACCATCACTTCTCTTTGCATAGAAAAGAAACAAATTGTTTGGGGAACATGAATGTCACGTTTTAAAGCCTTCAATTTCTCTCTCTGAACGACATATTCTTGCTTAATAATTTGAAGAGGAAAAACAGCCACTGAGAAGTGTTTATTTCCATGAAACTGTATTTTTCTTTACTCTCCTCTTTTTCTTTTTTCTTTTTGCAGGAGAGTAGGAGTTGGGAATTAGTCTGTATTCAGAAAAGATGAGAAAAGTCTTTGCTGTCTCCTGGGCCATGCTCAGGTGTGATCTTGGACCAGGGAGCAGAGTGCCAGAGGCTCCCTTAGCCTCCCGCCGTTGGTTGATTGATTGATTTGTTCATTCATTCAAATATTCATTGAGTGTCACTCATGCATGTGCCAGGTGGCATGGGAGAGGCAACCAGGAGCCAACATAGTCACAGTCTCTGCTGGGACATCTTCTATGGAAAAGCCGGACTTGTCTTTTTCCCAATCCATTTTGCACTGTTGCCAGAGGGCTTTTTGTAGAAAACAAATCCAATGACATCATTCTCTTGCTTAAACCCTTCAGTGCCTCCCTTAGGTTGGGGGAGGGACAGGCTCCTCAGCAGCACCCCAGCACCTGTGTGTCCTACCTTCTTCTCCCCTCTCCATCTCCTCTTCACCTACCTCCCACTTCCCCATCCAGAAAGGACTACTCTGTCCAACCCAGGACTATCTATGCTAGGGAAGCCGAGATACTCTATACCAGCTCTGCCCAATAGAAATCAAATGCGTGCCACATGTTCAACATTTTTTAGTAAACACATTCGAAAAGGTCAAAAGAAACAGGTGAAATCAATGTTGACAATATTTATTTAACTCAATATATCAAAAATATTATCAAATAAACATGCCATCAATATAAAAAGTTCTCAGTGAGATATTTTACCTTTTTTTAACGTTATTACTTTGAAATTTGGTGTGTGTTTTATACGTACAGGAACCTCAGTGCAGATGTCAATATTTCATTGGAAATACCTGACTAGCACCTGGATTTCATAAAGTATAAAATAAAATAAAGTAAAATTACATTTAGGTCCTTAGCAATTGTCACATGTGACTGGTGGCTACCATTTTGAACGGCACAGTAATACACTGTTCTACCCAGCACTAGCCACGTTTTGTCCAGGATGTCTATATCAAGGTTTCTCAACAGTGGCCCTGTTGACTTTTTGGAGGCCACTGTATAATTCTTTGTTGGAGACAGAGGTGGCTGTCCTGTGTATTGCAGTATATTTAGCAACCTCCTTGGTCTCTACCCACTAGAGGCCAGTGCATCCATTCAGTTGTGACAATAAAAAAAGTCTTTATCTATTGACACATGTCCCCTGAGAGACAGCATCAATCTCAGTTGAAAACCACTGGTCCACACTCTCCAACCTAGGACTACTCATTCTGGTAAATCCAGGATGGTTTAACCTGTCTAACTTGCCCATTTTGGTCAATTCATGGCCTACACTATTTTCTACAGGACTCCTCACACTGCTTGAACTGGGGTGATCTACGCCAGAAGTCACAAATTGGTGTCACAAGAACAGAACCCGGCAGAGTGGTTTCATATGGCTTACACAATGTTACGATTACTTGCATTAACTGTCAGCATTTTAAAATCAGGAGATTTCACATAAAAATCTGGATTTTGAGTCTGTCTGGAAAGCTCTGGCCTCCCTGAGATCCCATTCCCATTTAGTTTTGATTGTCCACTCTAAGTGGGAGCACATGCTGCCTCCACTTTGTGTTCCACTCTGTCTTCCCCAGCTCACTATATAATAGTGACATTCACCTGAGCCCTCTAGCCATTGGTGTCTGTGACCCCAGCTCTACACTGACATATAAGCCTGTACACTGGTCAGTCCAGGAGGATCCAGGAGGCCTGCATATTAGAATCTCCCATTTGACTTTAGAAAAACATAGATTCCTAGGCTCATCTCACACTTTTTGAAGCAGAAACTCTGCTGGTGGTGGGGGGAGGAGGGGAATGTGTATTTTAAAAAGTTTCACAAATGAGTATGGTGGTGCCCTGATAAAAATCACTTATCTAGATGGGCCACTCCATACAGACTGTACACAGTAGAGTAAGCTCGCTGGGGTAATCTTGGGTCTCCACTGGACTTTGAGGCTGCTCATAGGCTCTTGGCATCATTGTCCAGAAAGGTGACCCCTGAGATTGGATACCACTTTGTTGATCCAGAGGGCTACAGAGGCCACAATTAGTAGATCAATTGGATCTCCTTTCCTGAATGTGGCATGTCCATGAATCCTGTTCTGACTGTACAGTCTATATCGTTTGGGGTGCTCATGGATCAGGGGACTGATTTGGATCCCTGCTGTGGTGGATATTAAGGCCTCTGCCTAGCTCCCTTCTTCAGGGCTCAGGCACTCATACTCCAGCTGCTGAGAATATCAGTTCATAGTGGCATTGCTTACTGGACACTGTCCTCAGCTGATAGGAACTTCCTTGCTCTTCTCAGATGAAAGCCTGTGGCTAATGAGTGGCTGGTGCGCGTGACATTAAGATTCCCTTCCTTGCCTCAGTTCGAAGCCCTCCCAACTGCTGTAGGAATGGCTGAGACCTCAGTGGGCCAGCCAGCTTCTTCTGCCTAGCCCTGCCTTCCTCACTTCCTTAAAAGTGTGTCTTCCAGGAACACTTCCCAACAAACCTTCTGCATGCAAATATCCCTTCCAGAGTCGGTTTCCAAGGAACCCACTCTAAGACATCCATCTTCTTGGCAGTTCTTTGCTAAGATCTGGTGTCTTTACAGTGCCAAAAAAAAAAAAAAAATCTCAGAACATCTGGGTCCTTTTATGGATGAACATTCCATAGAAAAATGGGCTCTCCAGCTGTGCCTCGTGGCTAAGCGTCTGCTGTTTGCTGAGCAAGTCCCTGGATAATTTGGATACTGTTGCGGCCACCTCAGATGTTGATATAAAACAAGGAGAGGCAGTGAGAAGTACATTGCATTTAAATAATCAAACCAAATCCAAACGCTTGTACACCACAGCTGTTTAGGAGGAAACTGCTCCAGCTTCCTGGTTTCCTCCAACTGGGGGCCTTCTGTCTTTTCCAAACTGGTGTTTGTCTTCTTTCATTTAGAAGTGCAAAACTCAGGTTTCTTTCTTCTAGTTGACAAGCCCAAACCAGAAAGTCACGCCTTATGGCTAGGAGAGCCCTTCACTTTCTCCCCCACACCAACTGTTTGAATGATATTTCTAAATAACTGACCGGTCTGGTCAGTTCCCTGCTTAGGAACTCCTGTGGGTTCCCTGTCCTCTTCAGAACAGAATTCAAGTTCTTTGTTCTAGGATTCTGGGCCACCCATAGTTGAGGCTTTGTGATTCTTCAACTTTCTGTCAAGCCAGTTCTTCTCAAGCCCTCCAAGCTCTAGCCAAACCAGATCATCTAACTTTATCTTGAACATTTCTTGTTTGTGTCTGGATTTCAATAGATGTGCTGTTTCCTTTGCCTAGAAATCCCTCTGTCTTCCTGCGATTGGAGAACTTATACTCGTCTGTCAAGACTCACTTGATTTGGAACAGCACCATCCCTGGGAAGCCTATTCTGACTGCTCCAGCTAGAATTAATCTCTACCCATCCTGGGCTTCGATTGCATCTAAAGCCCTTTCTTATCATGGCATTGGTTTCATGCTTTTGTTATCATGGCATTGGTTTCATGCTTTTGATGTCTGATGTCTGATGTCTGATAGGGCATGGAGGGGCACATGTCCAAGTTGACCAGTGGTAGAGTCAGGGTGTATATGGCCAGTTTTTTCATTCTTTGACTGGGAGTGGGCCCACATCACCATGGAGAGAGACATTTCCTTTAAAAGCTGAGCATTTAGAAATCTAAATGAAAAAAATCCCATCCCATCCCAGGCACCCTTGGCTAAGAGATTTCCGAGATGTCTATTCTACTCTGGTCTAAATTCTGCTCTTCTATTTGTCCCAGGTGTTCTTGTTCTGGGACAATTTTGATCTATAATAGTAGAAATCTTCCAGAGATATATTCAAATAAAACTTGAAAGATTCTGGAAGAAAGTTTTACATCTTCCATTTTTCTACTAGTTTCTGCCAAAGAACTTCAGGGCAAGATGGTGTAGAGCAGCTCCTGAATTTTTACTACCTTCCCTCCTTTCCAGGGAGTTGGATTAGGGCTCCCCTGGCCTGGAAGCATGAAATCTGATTATTATTTTTTTCATCCCATTCTAAGAGCTTCCCCAAAGTTTCTACCTTTAAGATTAATTTGGATTCAGTTACCACTTGCTTCCTAGGGCGTGGAGGACATCCTGTGGCCTTTAATTTCTATTTCATCTTCTAATTGTCTATTTAACAGACACTTAAGTATTGCGTACCATGTACAGGCATTTTTCTGAACACTTTACATATTGTCGGCTGGGCCTGGCGGCTCACACCTTTAATTCCAGTACTTTGGGATACCAAGGTGGGAGGATCACTTGAGCCCAGGAGTTTGAGATCAGTCTAGCAATATAGTAAGACCTCATCTCTACAAAAGATACAAAAATTAGCTAGGTGTGGCAGTACATGCCTGTAGTCCTAGCTACTCAGGAGGCTGAGGCAGGAGGATTGCTTGAGCCCTGGAGATCGAGGTTACAGTGAGCTGGGATTGTGCCACTGCACTCAATCTTGGGTGACAGAGTGAGACCCTTTTTAACAACAACAAAAAATATTGTCATATATTGTTCTTGCTGGGAAAGCTGACTTTGAGCCAAAGATCAGAGTGCAGGATGTTTGTGAAAGAGGGGAGGTATCTTGGGATCAACACCAGGGGTGTTGGAAGGAGTAGGAAGCAGGAGGGGGCAGAGGGAGAAGTTGAGTTGTGACGCAGTTCCAACAAAGAGCTCAGCCAGCCCCATGGGAAGCCCTGGAAATAGGATGGCCCTCCAGAGTTGCCTGTGTTGGGACAAGAGGACCAGACCTTGGCATCTCTACCGTGATCAGTCATTGACGCAAGCTGTCCCTGGAAGGAAGCTTCCAGGAACAGGAACCTTGGGCAAGGCAGTTTTCTGCAGCTGAGGCAATCCTCAAAGAGGGCTGACTGCTGAAGGCTATCTTCTGGCAGCACACCCAGCAGCTGGGGGAAGAAGGCTTTGCTTCTAAAGCAAAAGACACATCACAGTGTCCACTGCCCATATAGAATCTCATTCAGTCCTCACAATAATCTAATAAAATTGGTATGGTTATTGTTTCCATTTTACAAATGAGGAAACTGAGGCTCAGAGAAGTGAATGTACTTTGCTCAATCACATGGCTAGTGCATGGCAGAGCTGGAATTCCAACCCATGCAGACCAGCCCCAAAGTCTTTGTTCCCAACAAGCCTTTGTCTTACTTGAGTTGCCCTGAGACCCCCTCCTCCCCACAAGGTCATGACTTCTACAAAAGGGGCCCTGGGAGTGTTTCCCAGTAGCAATGTAGAATTAAAAATTATAAACTCCAAACACTTTTAAATCAGACTTGATTAAAATTAAGTTGAGACCAGAGGCTTCAAGCTTCAGTAGCAGGTGCCTTGAGAGGGCACAAGCACTTTCGAGAATGCAAAACCCTGGATTAACCATTAGCCTTTATTTAGATAGATGCTAGAAGTGCAGCAAATATTTACATACCAGTTACCATGAAATCCAAGTTAAATCTGTATTTATTTTGTATCTCGTCATCGTAAAGTTGATTTTCTGTCCAAGTTTATGTCCTCAGGGGACAGGGAGCTTTCCTGAAATATTGAAAGGTTTATTTTAATAGTTCCAAGGACTGTAGATTTTTACATTTGAGACTGTGAATACTTGTTATCGGAAACTAAATTTGTTAGAATGTTTGTAGAAAACTGTGTTTATTTACTTAAAGCTGTAAACTACGATTTTTGTTAAGAGGCTGACTTGACTTAGCAACTCTGTGAAAATGAGCCCATGCGGACCTCAGGGACTTGTTTGTAATGAGCCCAACCAACACAAAAGACTGTGCTGATTCTCAATTAGGAACACAAATAAAGCCATTCATCCCTGTAGAAAGATTATTTTGCAAGAAAAATAAATAAGGGACTCCAGCAGAAAACTTTAAAACACAGTGCAGAGCCTTGATTGTCCATGAAACACTGTTAGAGGTGATTGTAATTGGGACCTTTCTGATTGCTGACCAGCTCATTCACGAACCTCAAGTGCTAAGCTCCACCCCAGCATCCTTGTCGGTTCTATTATTAAGGGGGTTTGGTCTGGCGGTGTTGTGGATTGAATTGTGTCCCATCACCCCCAAAAGATACATTGGCGTCTTAGCCCACGGTACACCAGAATGTGATCTTATGTAGACACAGGGTCTTACCAGAGGTAATCAAGTTAAAATGAGGTCATTTGGGTGGGCCCTAATCCAACATGACTGATGTCCTTATAAAAAAAGGACAATTTGGACACAGAGGCAGACACACATAGAGGGGAGATGACGTGAGGAGAGACCGGGAGAAGATGGCCATCTACAAGCGAGGGAGAGAGGCCTTGAGCAGCTCCCTCCTGCCCGGCCCTGAGAAGGAACCAACCCTGCCACACCTTGGGTTCAGACTTGCAGCCTCCAGAATCAGGAAACAATACATGCCTGTTTAAGCCACCCCGTTTGTGGTTCTTTGTTCCGACAGCTCTTGCAAATGAATACATGGGTCTTTCCTGATTTCTCTCATTTTAATACTCGGAGTTTTGGCAAGCCACCTCATGCTTCTCCTCCTGTCCATACTGCCACCAGGGGGCAGAAGTCACTTCCTGATGAGGGTCCTAGCTGCCACAATAACTTTCTGGAAAGCCACTGAACTCTCTCTCTCTCTCCACCCCTGTTTTCTTGTAGTTCAGGAGTGGTGCCAGTCACCCCGTGCTTGTTAATGTTCCTGAGCTGACACCTGCCCGCTTGCCTGCCCCAGCGTCTGCCTGCTGTAAGCTGTGAACTCCTCCCCCATCCCCCTCCCCTCCTCACTCCTTTCATTTCCACAGACCTAACATACTTATTCAAATACCCTCGTCTGCCCATGACCTTGTATCCCTGCCACAAAGACAGGCTGTTACAGTGTCAGCCACACCGTAGGGAAGCTCTGGCGCCCATCCATCTGTCGGGACTGAGATTCATTTTCCTTTCTAGGTTCTTGGTCTTTCTTGGGTATCATTTTTTAAATGGAAATTGGCACCAGGCTGATGATAGCAAATCTGGAAAGTGAGAAAAGAAATTTATTTTCCACTGGTGAGCCAGGAAAATGCTTTAAATATAAGCTGTGGGTGCAATTGCAAAGTTGGGCATTGTGAAAGAGCTCTCAGCATGTGTGGAAATCTGTGAATTCCAGTCCATGGCTTTCAACGTGGTCATGGGCTGGTGTGTGCAAGTGTATGTGCCTGTGTTGACCTATCGGTGGAAGTGTGCAAATGCCCAGGTGCGGGTTTGTGTGATTACGAGGATGTGCATGTTGCTGTGCACGCAGAGTAGATGTGACTGAGTACATGGGTGTGCATGAATGTTTGTGAGCATATGCATGCGTGTGGGGGTGTAGGGAACACTGGGTCGTCAGCTGGCAAGGGGAAGAGCCAGAGTGGGACTAATTTGGATGCAAGACCCCAGAAGAGACTCGCTGAGGGATGAACATCCAGCTTCTTCTGCCAAATGCTGCCCAAGTCAGTTGGATGCCAGGTCTGGTGTTTAGAGACAGATGTGCCAACTTCCTCAGCTCCCTGGTGAGCTGCGTCTGTCCTGCTGGCCTGGGCTTAGGCACACTGTCCCTGCTGAGAGCTTGGAAGCACAAACAGTGTCCCTTTGCCAGGAGCCTGGCTGTGAAGGCCCCCTCCACTTCGTCCACCACTCTAAGAGACTGTGGCACTCAGCCCCCCGACATACCAGCCAGCTCCTGTCAGAGGTCCAGGCCCCACCCTCCGGGCACCGGAGTCTGTTCTGGACATGGCCCAAGATGTCCTCTGTTATTGCTTAGTCGCTCTGATAATTTGCCTTAAGTTTATTTCGGCAAAGCAATTATACTGGGCACCCCTCTCAGAACGCTTCACTTTCTAGTCCTTCCAGTTTACAGAGAGAATGCATACAATAAGGTTCCCCTGGTACTTTGCTTGTCTTAAGTGCTCAGCGAAGGTTGCTGGTGCTGCTGATGGAGATGGGGTGAAGTGACCCCACTTTCCTCTCTGGCTTTCAGATATTCACCATGAGCTCTTGGCTCTGCCCTCTCCCTGTCTTCAGTGTTGCCCCCTCACCAGATGAGAAACTCCAACCCCAAAGCCCCACGGCACCCACAGAGCTAGGCCAGTCTCTACTCACAACCAGGAGGGAGTGAACGTGTCTTGGTTCCTTTATGCCGTTACAGCAGAATAGCATGGTGTGGGCGACCTGTACAAAACAGAAACTTCCTTCTTACAGTTCTGGAGGCTGGATGTCCAAGATCTGGATGCCAGGAGGTTCAGTATCTGGTGAGGGTTCACTTCCTGGTTCATAGACTGGGGCCCTATCCTAGAGGGCTGATACTTCTAAGTGAGGCAACACATGATGCAAGTTGACTAAATCCTGCCTAGACCACTCTGCTATGGACTGAATGTTTACATCCTCCCAAAATGTATAAGTTGAATCCTAACCCTCCGACATGACAGTATTTGGAGATGAGGACACCGAGAAGTCACTAGGTAATGAGAGGGGAACCTTCATGATTGGGATTAGTGCCCTTATAAAAAGACATCCCCGGGAGCTCCCTTGCCCCTTCTGCCATGTGAGGGCACAGTTGATGGGTCTAAGGTGCTAGTGACCCCACAGAAGTCCTTTCTCCAATTATGTGCTCAGGTCCTCTGGACATATGGCCACCTGGTCTCAGGCAGTATCCAGAACACCCTTCTTATTTTGTGTATCTTCCAGCCTTTGAGACCCAGCACCCACCTGCCCCTGGCTAGATTCCTTGATCTTTTTCTTTCCTGCAGCAATCAGCCCAGATCTGGACATAAGTCGGGGCTGAATACCTGTCCCTTCCTGCTTCCATCCTGCCCTCCTCTTTTGTCATTTTCAGGGACATTTGGCCACTGATCTTTGTAAACAGTTGATTCCTCCCTGAGCCATCATTTCCCCTTCTTTTAAAATAGTTTATTTTCTAAAGGTCAGACCCAGGGCCCAGACTTGGGACTTTGTCATAGGGTAGCCAGATTAAATACAGGACATCCCATTCTCTGTTTTTAGTTTTAGAATAACAGGGTATATGTGAGAGTTTGTTACATTAGTATATTGCATAAAGGCGAGGTTTTGGCTTCTGATAAATCCCCCCCACCCCAGTGGTGGACATGGTATCCAATGGATGGTTTTGTATCCCTTGTGCCCCCTCTCTCCCTCCCCCTTTTAGCAGTGCCTAGTGTCTGTTATTCCCATCCTTGTGCCCATGTGTGCTCGGTGTTTAGTGCTCACTTATGAGTGGGAACATGCAGTATTCAGTTTTTGTTTCTGTGATAATTCACTTAGAATTATGATCTCCAGCTGCATCCATGTTGCTGCAAAGGACATTATTTTGTTCTTTCTTTTTTAAATTTTGTTCTTCTTTATGGCTATGTAGTGTACATGCACCACATTTTCTTTATCCAGTCCACCTTCGATGGGCATCTAGGTTGGTTTCATGTTTTTGCTATTGTGAACAGTGCTGCAAATAAACATACACGTGCAGGCATCTTTATGGTAAAGTGATTTGTGTTCCTTTGGGTACACTCCCTGAAGTAGGGTTGCTGGGTCAAATGGTAGCTCTATTTTTAGGTCTTTGAGAAACTTCCAAACTATGTTTCACAGAGGTTGAACTAGCTTCCATTCCTACCAACAGGATATGCGCATTCCCTTTTCTTTGCAGCTTCACCAACACCTGCTGTTTTGACTTTTTAATAATAGCCATGCTGACTGGTATGAGATGGTTTCTCATTATAATTTTGATTTGCATTTCTCTGATGATTAGTGATGCTGAGCATTTTTTCATATGTTTGTTGGCTGCTTGTATGTCTTCCTTTGAGAAGTGTTGGTTTATGTCCGTCCTTTTTCCACTTGTCAATAGGGTTATATATTTTTTTCCTGTCAATTTGTTTGAATTCCTTATAGATTCTGGATGTTAGGACTTTGTCAGATATAGCTTCCAATTATTTTTGTTTCGTTTTTTTTTTGCTCTCGGCCACTGCAGCCTCTACCCGCTGGGCTCTGGCTATCCCTCCGCCTCAGCCTTCCAAGTAGCTAGAACTACAGGCGCGTGCTACCACACCCAGCTAATTTTTTGATTTATTGTAGAGATGAGGTCTCCCCAAGTTGCCCAGGTGGGTCTCGAACCCGTGGGCTCAGGCAATCCACTCACCTCAGCCTCCCAAGGGTGTGGGATTACAGGCTGAGCCACCGAGCCTGGCTAGCTTCCAATTATTATTTCCCATCCTGTGGGTTGTCTCTTTACTCTTTTGATGGTTTCTTCTACTGTACAAAATCTTTGTAGCTTGATTAAGATCCCACCTGACAACTTTAATTTTTGCTGCATTTGTTTTTGAGGACTTGGCCTTGAATTCATTGCTTAGGTCAATGTCCAGGAGGGTGTTGCCTAGGTTTTCTTCTAAGACTCTTAGAATTCTCACATTTAAGTCCTTGATCCATTTTGAATTAATTTTTGTATATGGTAATAGGTAAGGTTTCAGTTTCATTCTTTTGCATGTGGTTAGTCAGTTTTCCCAGGACCATTTGCTAAGTGGATTTCCTTTTCCCAATGTTTGTTTTTGTCAGATTTGTCAAAGATGACTTGGTTGAAGGTCTGTGGTTTTATTTCTAGGTTTTCTATACTGTTGGTCTATGCCAAACTGGTCTGTGTGTCTATTTTTGTACCAGTAACATGCCGTTTTGGTAACTTCAGTCTTGTAGTAAAGTTTGAAGTCTGAGAGTGTGATGCCACCAGCTCTGTTCTTTCTGCTGAGGCTTGCTTTAGCTATTCTGACTCTTTTTGGCTTCTATATGGATTTAAATATTGTCTTTTCTAGGTCTGTGAAAAAATGTTGCTGGTAGTTTGATAGGAATTGCATTTAATCTGTAGATTGCTTTGGGCAGAAAGGGACTTCTTGAAGATGTTGATTCTTCCAGTCCATGAGCGTGGGATGTTCTTTAATTTGTTTGAGTCACCTTTGATTTCTTTGAGCAAGCTGTGTTTGCATTCCTGACCTGCAGTAAGGCCAAGTGCTGGCACTGCTGAAGAAACGTCCCCAAAGTGGGCATGTTTGGGGGGACGGATAGGAAGGAAGGGGGTAGCACCCATGTGGTGCAGACCACCCTGGCAGGACATGCCCTGCAGAACCTCTCCATGGGGGATTGGTGGTCACTGATGCTGGAGGATCACCAGGAACTGCAGTCCCTGGGTTCTACATGGATCCAGCCATTATCTGTATACCGATTGCAGGCAATTCTCTGAACCTGGCTGGTGTGGAAGAGGATGTGAGAGGAGGGCCTGGACTGTCTCTCCCTTGGCCAGGACTGCAGAGGCTCATGAGAGGTGTGTAAAAACTCTCCTCTTCACGCATTGCTTCCTTCCCCAAGAGTTTTCCCACTCTCACGTTGGGTCACTTTGGGGGGTGGCTGGGGTTTGGAGCTGTCCATTCTTCACATACCCAGATGACTGTTTGATACACCTCAGCTTGGGTTTCCAGGCGGACCCTCAAAGTGCCAGGCTCACTTCCCCTTTAGACCCATTTGCTGAGAGCGGCAGTTGTCTGATTTTTCCAGTTGACCATCTTGGCCCCAGTCTCCATTTTTTTTTGAATTTCAGATAAATAAAAAACGTTTTTAGTTATAAGTATGACCCATGTAATATTTAGGGCATACTTATTTTTGTGGGATAGATTGTACCTCCTAAAAAAAGCTATGTTCAAGCCCGAACCCTGAAACCTCTGAATGTGCCCTTATTTGGAAATGGATCTTTGTAGATTTAATCAAGTTAGGATGAGATCTTCCTGGAAGGGTGGGCCCTAATTTCAATATGACTGCTGTCCTTATAAAAAGAGGAAAGGAGACATACAAAAGGGGAAGACGGCCATGCGAAGGCTACACACAGGGAGAACGCCATGTGACAACAGAGGTAGAGAATGGAGTGACGTGTCTATGAGCCAAGGAGCACCAAGTATCACTGCAACACCAGGAGCTTAGAGGAAAGCATGGGGCAGATCCTCCCTTGCAGCCTCCAGAGAGAACAAGGCCCTGCCAATACCTTGGTTTCAGACTCCTGGCCTCCAGAACTCTGAGAGAATAAAGCTTCTCAGTTTGTGGTAGTTTATATGACAAAAAATACACTTATAAAAATTGTCTGAAGTTCAAGTGTAACAGGGCATCCTGTATTTTTATTTGTGGACTCTGGCACCCCTACTCAGGTAGGGTAAGCTTGGTTTTTCTCCTCTGTGAGATTGCCAGGGATGCGCTAACTGGTATCCCCTTGGCACTGGTGTGACATTCCCCAAGATCCCAGGAATGACTGGGACTGGTCCAGATGTGAGGAAGAGTATTTTTCTTGCTTGAGAACCTCCTGTTCACTTCTGCAATCCACCCCACCATCACAGTTTCTTTCTTCATTAAAGATGGAAAAGCTAATCTTAAAACCTCTTCTTATCTCGGTCTCCCGGGAGAGCGAGGTCTAACTACAGCTTGGCCCGCGTGGCCAGGGTGGGTGGGAGAACATCGTCAGACTCTCTGTTCACAAGCAGGTTAATGGGGCCTATCTGGGTGCTCATAAGTGATGCCTCTGGGGTGGTGCTTGCTGTTCTTGGCAGGGCCACTAACTTCTCGTGGGACCTCTGGCAAGGTCTTTCTTCTCCCTCCCCCCTCCCTCAGTTTCCCTATCTATAAAAGGAGAGAGCTGGCTATATTATAGGGCTCTCTAACAATGACACCTCCCACCTGTCTACGACTCCTGTGGAAGCTTCTGTTTCTAGGGGAGATTAACGTCCTTCTAAAATCTGGATTTGGAGCAGATCCCATCAGACATACAACGTGCAGTCCTTGCCCATCTGTGACTGGTTTCAGGAACGGCCAGAGGGCCTGTTCTGCTTCCAGAGCCAGCTTTATCCCTGACTCTGGTCCTGCCACGGGGGCTCCTCTCTCTTCTGGAAGGGAGCTGAAGGGCAGGGCACAGCCTGGGGCAGTCAGAGGGAGAGGAAGCCATTGCTCTCGATGAGGTCTTGGAATGACCAGTCGGTGCCATCTGGCAGGCGAGTGGGATGTAGGCAATGTCTGTTCAGCTGGGCACTGCCTTGGGTGGTGGATGGTGTCCAGTGAGGTCTGTGGCTACAGGTTTTGGGGGGGCAAGGTGGGCGGCTTGTTGAGGACAAATGGTTATTTGCTGTGGAATCTAGCAGGCTTAAATATGACTAGTTCTTGGTGGTTAGTTTAAAAAAGAGTTACACCTGTGTATGGATGAGGTAAAGCTGATTTCTGCCAAAATCTTACAAAGAAAATGCATAAGTGGGTGCTGGTAGAGAAAAGCTGTTCCATGTGGTGGGAAGAATCTGAGCTGGGACATCAGAAAGGACACCGGGTTCTAGTTCTGGGTGAGCCACATGCTCCTGCTGTGTCCTGGGTATGTCCTGGGTGTGCCCATGTGCTGTGTGACTTAAGCAAGTCTCAACCCCACTGACCTCAGTTTTCCTGATAAAGAGGTGATGCTGATGACTACCTCTCAGGGTCACAATGCCCTCTAAAGATCTCTGTAGGGGTAAAGTCCTCAGTCTAGTATCTGCCACCTAGTGGGTGCCACTCTCTGCCTTCATTCAGCAGGGACTCAGCTGGGATCGTGCCTGGTAACACAGAAGGAAAAACACTCCTCCTTGGCTTTTGGGAGCTCACAATATAAACAGAGATAACCCCGTGTTAAAGCCAGTGTGTTTGGGGCTGTGGGAGGCGGGAGGCCCAGGGTCTGCATGGAGTTGAAGGGGGTGGTCAAAAGTCCTGGTGGGATGTCACCAGTGAGTCCCCAACATCCATCAGTGACTAACACTGATCCTGCAGAGTGGTGCTACCTGAGGCAGGGTATGAGTTTTTATTTTTTATTAATTATAATTTTTTTTTGAAGAGACAGACTCTTGCTGTATTACCTGGGTTGGTCTCAAACTCCTTGTCTCAAGCTATCAATCCTCTCGCCTTATCCTACCAAAGTGTTGGGATTACAGGCATGAGCCACCGTGTCCATCTTGGGTATGAATTTTTAAAGCAGTATTAAGACCTCTGAATCAGGGAACTTTCCCTAAAACTTTTCTGGGCAGAGTAGAGAACAAAGGCATCTGCTATTTACAGGGAGTCTTGGATTGGGGGGTGGGGGTGGAGAAGGATGACACCCTCTCTGGCTTTGGGGCTACAAACTTGCCTACGATGACCCCCACTCAGGTCTTGTTTCTCTCCCTCCCCTGAGAGTGGTCCAGCCTGCTGTGCCTGGTGCAGGACTGACCAGTCCATCCTGTCCCCATCAGTGTCACCCACAGTGCGCCCCTGACAGCTGCCTCCTCGGCTCCGAGTGGCCTCTGCCAAAGCCCAAGATGCGTGGAGATCAGATGGGAAGTTCCCTGGGTTGAGCAGATTACCACACACAGGAGGAGTCTGGCGCTATTGGGGACAGCTGTGCTATGGGGTCACTGTCCCTCGCTGTGCCCCCACCCTCCACAGGCTGTGGAATGATTGGGCTTGATGTGTTCATTTGCTGCCTGTTAAAAGTCCATTTTCTGGGCCCGGGCTGGCGCCAGTGGGTGGGTTTGGGGGCCTCGCTGCGCAGCAGCTGCCGCAGCTGCTTAACATGCAGCATAAATATTAGTCTCTGCTAGAAAGAGACTCAACTGCAATTGTCTTTGGCCGATGGACGTGACTGGGCTGTTTGCCCACATTCCATCCTGGCCCCGCCTGGCTCAGCAGACCCTTCCAGAATCCTGGAAGGCTGGGTGGGGGCTGACCTGGGTCCAACTCGGGATTTGGCCCCCAGAACCCTGGTGAGGAGGAATTCCACCTCTGAGAGAGGAGGGAGGTGGAGACTGTGTGTGTGTGTGTGGGGGGGACTTTCCTGATGTTCATCTCTGGGGAGGCCCTGATCCACCCCTTCACCTCCTGGATCAGCCTCCTCACCTGCAAAACAGGAGTAGAGGCTCTCCCTGCCTTTACTTCTAAACAAGCCCTGACTGGCAGCCCCGTGGGGGCAAAAGTGATGTCTGCTCATTCCAGCCTGGCTTGAGTCAGGGCCTGCTTTGGAGTCCCTAGACCTGGTGTGAGCCCCGACCACCTCCCCTGCATCCTTCTATGCACATTTACTCCAGCTGGTGGTGGGGCCGTCGTAACAGGATGGTCAAGGTGATGGTGGGCAGGCGGACTCTAAACACACTGATCTGTTTCAGGTGCTGTGAACACATCCTGTGGCAGGGAGGCACTAGGGTTCCACTCACCCCAGTGATCATGTCTCTGAGAGGAAGGGACATGTTTGAGCAGAGATCTGAGCCTCTGTGTCCTCATTACAGTTTTCTAATCTGTAAAATAGTGATGAAGACTCCTTATCCCCCATGTTGTGATGCATACATGGGGTTACGTGTGCAAAGGGTCTGGCACATTGTGGAGCAAGGCTCCGGGGCCTCTGAACAATCCCCCCTGAGAAGTCTGGCTATTCACACTGGTGACCACAAAGCCTCTCTCTGTGTCCTAAGATCAGGGCTTCCCAAACTTTTACATGCATAAAAATCACCTGGGAGCTTGTTAAAATATAGATTCCAAGCCTACCCCTGTCCCCCAGAGTGGTTCAGTAGGGCTGGGGTGACACCCGGGAATCTGTATTTTCACAGGCAACAAGGGTGGCATGGGTGGCACATGGAACACACTTTGAGAATCACGGCTTAGATACCCCTGAGGAGACCCAGTGTCCCTCCTCCAACCCCTGAGACTTGACTCTATTAACTGGTGGGATGGTAGCCTTGGGGAACAACTCCCCCAGAATCAGCAGACCTGGGAAAGCCACTCTGGCCCTGTGGGCCTGTCTGGTCTCAGTCCTGCTGGACCATGTGAACTGGTTCTTTGAAATAAGCAGCTGCTCTCAGAATCCCAAAGTGTCCTGAATTTATTAACACGCAGAGCGTCTTCCTAGAGCCTGATGGGGAATATTAAGTATCGCTGCTGGCCCTGGAGTGATGCTTTGAGGGGAAGTGGATGCTGGGTCCAACAGACTGCAAAGCGGAGAGGGTGCGTTTCATTGAAGGAGAGAAAAATCAGTTCCACAGATGAGGTGGGGGGCGTGGGGGTGGGCCGTGGATGGGAGAGTGTGTCCTGGGTGTGTTTTGGCTGCTCTGAGAAGTCCTGAGGCTCAGCCAGAGGTCCCCCCCACCATTTCCCTTTGGCCTTCCTGGTCAGAAGCTTTCTCACGCCGAGGCTGGGGCGTAAGTCATCCAAGTTCTTTCCTTGTTAATGGCATCTAATCAGCATGTATCACACACGTTAATGTAATAACAGCTGCTAATTATATATCCCGCTATTACTCTGCTCCCAGTTATGGGAATTGAAAAAGGATGATTCGGGGCCAGGAGAACTACCCCCCTCTCCACCCCCATATGTTATTTTATTCATGGGGCTGCTATTTCTTTTAATTGCAGAATTCGCTCCTATCTGAAATTTGTGCTTACTTCCTGTCTCGGCCTGGGCCAACTCCACACAGCCAGTTGCCAAGTCTTGCTCCAGCATGGCCCTAGGGAAATGACAAGAACCTACCACTGTTCTTGCCTGTGGGGCACGGGCTGCCAGACAGTGCCATGGGGAGGTTGACTCAAAGCAGACAGGGCCACCTGCTTGGGCTTCCTCATCCTTTGCTGGGACTGGAGGCTGAAGCCTGTTTTCTCCACTTATCGCCACCTACTGGTGACTCGCTGTGAATAGCCCAAGGCTGTACCTTCAAACCAGCCAGGATCTGCTTAGTGACAGTGTGTTGGCAAAATTCCCCTGTGCACTGTAGGATAGTGCTTAGATAGTGACAGTGTGCTGGCAGAATTCCCCTGTGGGGTGGGCCCCCACCTTCAGCCAGGCCAATTACCCAAATGGGTAGCCCTGGATCTGCCCTGGCTCCTCTCATTCCCACCTCTTCCGAAGACCCCTGGCCCTCAGTTTCTCCATTTTCATAATGGAGACACTAACAAAACTCACCTCAAAGGGTCCTGGTGAGGATCAGGTCGGTGGTTCTCAAACCTGTCGCACATTTAGAATCACCAGGGTGATTAATACAAGTGGCCAGGAGCAATGGTGTATGCCTGTAGTCCCAGCTATTCGGGATGCTGAGGCAAGAGAATTGCTTGAGTCTTGGAGTTCAAGCCCAGCCTGGGCAACATTGCAGGACTCCATCTCAAAACAAAACAAACAAAAAACAACCAAACCCTTCCCCACTCCACTGCCCAAAACACACAAGTACCAGTACCTGGGTCTGCTGAGTTCTTCCTGGATCAATTTTATTAGAAGTTCTAGGGAGAGAGGTTTGTACATCAGCACTTAAAAAAGCTCCCAGGCAAGTCCAGTATGCAGCTGGGAATGGGAGCTAGCCAAGTATAGAAGCTTCTATGGCAGGGTCTGGCACGTAGCAGACCTTCAACAAATGAGAGTCCTTGTTTCATTACTGTTTATTGTGTTAAAAGTATTAAATGGAATTATATCTTAAGCCACTCATTTGAAACCAGTGGACTAAGAAGTGCTTCATTAATTTAAAAAATCCTTAATAAAAAAAGAAATATAAATATGCCCGCATAAGGGGCAAGTTAGTAAGGAAAAGCAGATAAGTCCTGGCACCTCCTTCCCCCTCCCTCATGTCCAGGAAGGAGCAGGAAGGGATGTAGGGAAGAAAGCTCGGGAAGAATAGAGATGAGAGGGCTGATACAGCCCATGGGAGGAAATTCCAAGGACTGGGAAGAACAGAGGGTTTTTGGTGCCCTCCTAGTTGGGTTCTGGGGGTGAGGCAGCTGGACCTAAGAAGGATGGGCTTTGTGGGGCCCTCAAGCAAACTAAGGATCCTGGGCCCAGGGGATGCTTCTGTGACCCAAGCCCCTCTGGGAGCCGAAGAAGGGTCTTGGATGGCAGGCGATGAACTTGAGGTAAAGAGCACCCTGAGAACCAGAAGTGTCACCACTTGGGCTGCACCCAAGGGTATACCCCACCCACTTTAAGAAATTGAGATTAAATTTCTCACCACCTTGTAATGCAGGACCTAGAGATGGGTTTAATTGGCTGTTTAAGAAAAAGTAACATGACATTTCTGGCATGGAATAAGGTGGCAAAAATTAATACCTATTATTCCTATGAGACCAAACATGAACAGATGCACAATCTACGGCCCATGAGCTGTGGTGGCACCCAGTGGAGAGGCCTGGGGCCCCTGGCAGGGGGCAGTTGGCCTGGAAGGGGACCCAGGGCTCAGGGTCTCATCCTTAGAGCAGGATTTTCAGAATGAGGCTGTGGGGGCTGTTGTCACGAAGTCCTGGGGTGGGGGGCAAAAGTGGGCCCAGGAGGAGAGAGAGAAGAGTCATCCCTCTGGCTGGTGGTTGGGGAGGGCTGGGGGTGCTTGCCAAACCTGGATGGGCATTTAGGATGACTGAGGAACTTGTTAAAAATACAGATTCCCAGGCCCCTTTTGATTTGTACATAGTTGGTCTGGGGGTCTGAGAATCTGCATTGTCAACAGCTACCTGGACGGTAGGATGCCTACCCTGGCTTGAGAGCCATGGGGTCTGGGGAGACTCAGGGTCCAGACCTGCCCTGAATGAATGTGGAGAATCCCAGCCTTCTCGACAACTCCTTACCCCCTGCCCCCACTCTCACCCCTGCCCTGTGGGCCACAGGCTGGCCCCGTTCCCCAGAGCACTTTGCAAACACCCTTCTGCTCTCTGAGCCTCCTGTGGCCCTCCATGGGCATCCCCTTTCTCAGGCTGGAGCCAGTCTACCTAAGAGGGAACTGGACTCTGCAAAGGCTATGTGTGTGCTGGTGCCACATTTGCCCGAAATAAGCTTTTTTTTTTTTGAGTTCGTTTCATTATCCTAGTGCTCAGATATGACTCACCGCTAGGCCATTCTGTCTGTTGATTATGCTTCTCTCTGATGGGCAAGGTAGCAAAGACACCAGGCAATAGAAGGTGGGGTGGGGGGAGGTGATACTTACAGAAACGAAGAAGTGAAGGTTTCAAACCTGTCACGGGTCACGGATGCTGTGCTCAGGTGCCCATCCCTCTGCCTTGAGGGTGAGGCCACTCTCTTCAGTCTGGTCTAGCCTAGTTGAAGCAGCTGTTCGGGGGCTGTGGGATGCAGGGCTTTGTCTGACACTCAGCATTATTCTAGCTAAACCAGCCGGTCCTCTCGGCCCTCATCCACCTCTCTAGCCACGTGCCTTGTTCTTGTACACAATATCCACACCTTCCCCCTCACCGGCTCAACACCCTTCCATCATTCCCCGTTGCTCTGGGACCAGATGTCATAAGGCCTGGCCTTCAAGAGCTCTTCAGCCACACCCCCTCACGGGCCCTTCATTCCCCAGGTGCCTGGTGGAGGATGTGTTGAGTGTGCGAATGATCATCCCCAGGCTTGTCTTCTCTGCCCTTTGGGCCTGCCAGTTTCTCAGCCCCGAGCATCTCCTCCCTCATGGGTGCAGGGCACAGGCTTCCCCAGGTCCCGCTGAAATGCCACCTCCTGCACCAAGCCTCCTCATGGCCATCAGCCTCCCAAGCCGGAAGCAACCTCTTCTTTTGTGTTCCCACTGCAGTTAGTCTTGAATCTTTAGCACTGTTCATGGTCTTCCCTCTTTTTTTCTCTCCTCATTTCTTTTCTTTTCGAGGCAGGTCTTGCTCTGTGGCACAGGCTGGAGTGCAGTGGCAGGATCATAGCTAACCACAGCCTCAAACTCCCGGGCTCAAGTGATCCTCCTGCTTCAGTTCCCGAGTAGCTGGGACTGCAGGCACATGCCACCATGCTTGGGTAATCTTTTAATTTTTTGTAGGGATGGGGTCCTGCTGTGTTTCCCAGGCTGGTCTCCAACTCCTTGCCTCAAGCAGACCTCCCATCTTGGCTTCCCAAAGCACCGGGATTATAGGCATGAGCCACCGTGCCTCAATGCCCATTTCCATATTTTGTTTTTTCCTTATGATTCACCTCCCTGTGTCTCGGGTGGTGTCTGGCTCATAGTAGGTGGTCTGCACACATAGGAGCTCAACTACTTTCAGCTGCAGAGGCCACGATGGAGAACACACACAGCTTTTGGACTGTGGGGGAACATGGCATTTGCCTGCAGGGCAGAGGCCTACTGTCCTCAGGCAATACAATAAGAACTATGGCCCTTTCTCTCAATGGTACCCAACCCAAGCCCCTGTCCCTAAGAAGTAGGCTGTCACTGAGTCACCACTGGTCAGGGAGGCATTGATCTAGGTCATAATTCAGGCTGTGTTCTGTAAACTGAGGCTGAGGGATCATAATCAACATTATTTAGCTGTGGGGGTCTGAAGTTCCCCTAAATGGTGCAAGGGACCCCTCGGGAGGTCTATTTCTCTGTTGGAACATGAACTTTGGAGTTAAACCATCCTTCCGCTTGTATCTGAGGTCTGCCACTAACTTGCTGAGTGACACATTCCTTAGCCTCTCTGAAATTTAGTTTCCAGGTTTGGCAAATTATGTTAATGACACCTTTAGAGTCTTTGGGAAAATTAGGGCTACTACGCAAAGCACGTGGCGCCTCGTAGGCACTTGATAAATAACGGCGGGCGTGATCATCAAGATAATCATGAGCAGCCCTGATGGGACACTTATTTATTTATTTTGGAGTCACTGTTGTTCCCTCCAGCTGTTGGAGCCTCTGCTGGGATCACCCAAGGCTTCGAGCCAGGCTGGAAGAGCTATTTCATAATTAGGCTGGCAGATGTAGGATGCGGCGGACCCCCTGCCAGGGATCACAAATTAATTAGTGTCGTCTGTGGAGAGGAGGCCCCACCACAGCCTGATGAGGATGAGCCAGGCCCGCGGGCGTGTGACCTTGGTCCTCGTGGTTCTGCGGAGGGGTGAGCCCCCCTCACATCAGCGGGACATGGGCTCTCCAGGGTCTGCAAGGAACCCAGGGCCGGGGAGGGTGTGGCAGATGGGTGGGGCTCAGTGACACTCCAAGGGCTCGGGAAGCCCAGGGTTCCATGGAGGCCGTGGAGACGGTGCTTCCCCACCCCTCACCCTGGTGTAGGACCTGTGCATATGCCTCAGTTTCCACGCACAGCCCTCTACCTGCCTTCCAAGTCTGTCTCCTGACTTAGCACCCATTCGTCTCCCTTGTGAAGCCTCAGCAGCCTAGAAACCATGACTTCCTTTTAAATGACACTGGAACCTTGCTCTTTGAATGAGTCCCTTAGTGTTTCTAAGCTACAGTCTCCTCATCTCTCCAACAGGGTTCATAGCAGCCTCTGTTCCTGAAGCTGTTTTGAGGTTTAACTGTCAACATGCATGTAAAAAAAGCACTTGGCCTGCAGTTACACCCCTTAAATGTGGAATTCTGGAACATCTGCCAAAGTCACCCCCGACACCTCTCATAGCTGCTGCTGGCCCTGCCCTGCCCCCAGAAGCAACCCAGCTGTTGGGTGCCCAGCAAGGCTCAGGTATGAGAGCTCTTTCCTGGGAAAAACCATCACCAGGGCCTGGGAACCCCTCCCTCAACCTGCAGCAGCAGCGGGGTCCCCAGTAGGCCTTGGCGAGTGTTATCTGCACCTCTTTCAGTAAAGGTCGGTCTTCTTGTCACTGCTGTAGTCTAGTAATATCACCCTCTGGCAGGTTTTCAGGGATGTGTGCAAGGCGGTTGAGAAACCGAAAGTCCAAAGGCAATTCCTCCCCAGGGAGCTGTTTTATGGGCTGTTCACAGTGTACCACTGCCACGGAGAGGTCCCCTGCCCCAGTCTTGCAGGAATCACTGAGACTGAAGCTCACTGGGCTGCCTGGGGAGATCCCCCCACTTTCCAACCCCCCAGCAAGCATGGAGCAGACCTGGCCCTAACAGAGGACGGAGCAGGGTCGGGACTGTATTTTCCTCCCCACCAGTGGAGCCTTGGAGGCTCAGGCCCCTGAATAACACCGAGATTGCCCAAAAAAACACATTTCCGAAAACTAGACAACTTTCTCTCTTACCTCCCAGGCAAAAAAAGCAGGCAGAAAATAAGCAGCTGCCGTTGGCTCGACAATAGCTATTTAAAAACTATCAATTATTTAGATGTGGAAAACTGGAGAAAAAAGCTTTTAGGGGCACTTTGAAAGCCTGCATAGTGTCAGTAGTAGTGTTATTAATTTCCGGTTCCTAGATAATATTTAAAGCATTGGTTATGAAAGTTCTTTGGGGGAAAAGAACCTTCATAAACATTCCGATTCTGAGCTAATGACATTTCCATGGGCCTCCAGGGCACGGCATAGACCCTGCCTCCAGCATCGCCAGCTGTGGGCTGTCTCAGGCGGGGGCCCAGGAGCCAGGCCCAGGAGCGGTGCCCAGGCAGTCCTGGCTGGCTGGACTTGACCTTCCCCTTTTCTGGCGAGAAGCCTTGATTCCTGCTTGTAACCGCATTCCTGCCGGGTGCTGCTGCCCCTGATGGCCACTAGGGGGAGCCAAGGTTCGCAGCAAGGGGCTTCTCTCCCAGCATAAAGCCCAAAGGATCTTGTTCTGCATCAGTGGTTTTTCATTCTGGGATTCTGAAAGAAGGGCTGGATGCAGACCGAGTGCCTGGTGACTGGCCCGGCAAAGGTGGGCAGTATCTGAAGAAGCCCCAGCCTCTAAGCTGTCGAATCCTGCCTCACTAATCTGCCTCCCTCTTAAATAAGAAAAGCACAATTACATTGTGGGTGGCACAGGAGCAACTGCAAAACAACCTTTCCCAGGAAGCTTCCAGAGGAGGCCCCACCCCCATCTATGACCCCTGGGCTTTTCGGAGCCTGCCTGTGACTGCCCCAGGTCTCTGGGCATCATCTCCCCTGCCAGAAGGAAACCCGAGGACTGTGTTCATTTGCTTCCTCCTCCACTTCCTCCTCCTGCTTGTAACACTCTCCCCACTTTCATTTTATGAAGCACCTCTGGTTAGCCGGGAACTGTGTGCTCAGTGCTGTGGGCATGGCCGTGGGGGAACTGGAGGATGGTGGGGAATAGAGACAAAGGAGTACAATAAATAATTCCTGCATTCAAGGCTTTTCTACTCAGTTTGGAGATGAGGCATTTGACTCAAGTCATTTAACATTTGCTGAGAGTCCATTTGAGGAACCATGGCATATTGGGGAAAGAGAACAGCTTTGGTCACCGAGTTTCAGCCTTAGCTTCACCGAGGGAAGCCAGTGTGCTGTTGTGTCACTGAGACCTGCTGGTTCTCTATTTGTCATCTGTAAAATGGGGCCAAGCATCCCTAAGCTACCCACAGTCTTATATTGAGCATCTCATATGGTGATGGAAGACAGAGGTGTTCTTAACTGCTAAGAAAGCCCCCCTCCTCTGTGAACCTCTCTCAGTCCCTTCTCTGCAAGTTTAACCATGATTTCCTTGTCTGTGTCTCAGGACCTCCTCCTAGCCCAGTTAGCACTGTCTAGAGGACGTGGCCATTCTACACCTGCTTGAACTGAGAACTCCATCAGAACAGGATGGTGAAGCTGCCTGATCCATGTCTACCCAGCTCACAGCCCTGGCATTTTGCAGGGAGCATTATCAGAGGTTGGGGTGAGGGAATGAGAAGGTGGGAACAACTTCCTCCTTTTTGGTTTGGGCTCCTGTGCTGATGGTGGTGTCATTCTGATGGGTAGAGGCTCAAGTATGATATTCAGGTGTGCCTGGGCCTTGGGGTCACTCTGAGGGAGAACCTGAGCACCGAGCAGATGACCACAAGGGCCTGGGCTGTAGACGCACATCACTGAGCCCTGGGGATGGGTGAGTTCCAGGACAGGATGGCCACTGTTTTCCACGGGTGGCTCAAATGTCATGAAGGGTGGATGGGTCACAGGAGGGTGTTCTTAGGAGCCCAGACACAGTGTTTACAGAACTGGGTCACAGGTTGTGAAGGGGACTCCTTTGAGATCTCCATTAATCTTATCACTCTTGTCTTGGTGAAGGAGGCAGCTCTGTGCCCACAAGCCCTCTGGCTCTTGCTGTTTTTATTTTTCTTTTTAAGTGACAGGGTCTTGCTCTGTCGCCCAGGCTAGAGTGCAGTGGTGTGCTCATAGCTCATTGTAACCTCGAATTCCTGGCCTCAAGCCATCCTTCCACCTCAGCCTTCTGAGTAGCTGGGACACACTCAGCTAATTTAAAATAATTTTTTGGGGGGTAGAGATAAAGTCTTGCTATATTGCCCAAGCTGGTCTTGAACTCCTGGCCTCAAACGATACTCCTGCCTCGGCTTCCCAAAGCCCTGGGATTACAGGTGTGAGCCGTTGTTCCTGGCCCTCTGACTCCCTTTTGAATGAAGTGTGAGCAGGATGGAGGCAGGTGTCTTTGGCAGCAACAGTATTCAGTGGCTATTTTTACTCACCATTTTCCTTCCTGTTTTTTTTTGATAAGCATTACTATTTCTACACACACCACAGTGATACACAGTTTTGTTTAAATACATTTATTTAAGTTAAAAAAGGAGTCAGTTTAAAAAAATTAGGTAAAATATCACTACAGGTGGTATGTGGAGACAGCACACATCCAGATACGCCTATGCGAACGACTATGGTAGGATTGAGAGCACGGGCTCTGGAGATCTTGGCTCTGACTCTTCTTGGGCCTCTCTGAAACTCAGTTTCTCTATCTGTCAACAGGGCTAATAATACCTTTTCAAGAGGGTCGCTATAAGGAGCTAATGAGATAATGTATGCAAAGTGCTTAGCATAGGCCTAGGTACACAGTAGGTGCTCAATAATTGTTAAAAGTGTTAGTTTGCAGCAGGGGTGGATGGGGCTATAGGATGAGATGGCAGTCTTTACTCCACCCTGCAGAGGGAGGTAACATTCCCATTGGGGATGAAGGGTGGGAGGAGGTGGGATCCCTGAGGAATAGTCAGGGAGGGACGGAGGGCACTGCCTGTAGACCAAGGGAGCAGAGCCCATTCCCCCACCTCCCCCGCCCTCCCATCCCCACTTCTGGACCTGGGAAGGAAGACAAGGGCTCTGTGCTGTGTTTGTGTTTCTCGTTAGAATTGGAGAGCTTTCCCACCCCTGCTCTGCCACTTCTTTCAAGATTTAATTCAGTGTTTCAAGTGTTCCTAATAAGGTCCTGGCCATGATAGCTTTGGAGATCCTAGCCTGGAAGGCCACGTTTTCCACTGAAGTTTGATATTAACATGCTAGTGAGAACAGCTTCAGCTGATGAGAATTACAACCATTCTCCAACTCACAGGCAAGGGGTGCACTTGAAAAATATTAATGAGCTTTCCAATTCCCTCTCTCCCTCCCTCCCTCCATTTCTTCCTTCCTTCTTTCTTTTCTTCCTCCCTCCCCTCCTTCCTAGAGTTATTTATTGAAGGTGTACTGGGTGCTAGTATTGTAGCCTTTGCTAAAACCAGGAATTCCTTCTTTTCTGGAACAGACCTAATTTCAGTTCTTTAAACACAAGCAAGAGAGAGAAATTCCAAGACCCCTGTCTCTTGGATCAATCAGAGAATTCTTCCCTTTTCATTTGCTTCAAGTATTTACGTACTATTCAGGTCACACACATGTCGCTTTGAGGCGGCTGCCTGTGTGGATTAATCTTGTTGGCCTGTTTGCTCAGTTTTCAACATCCAGGCGGGAGAAACCAAGCACCTAGGGCACAGGTTTGGGCAACGTTTGCTGGGCCCTGTGACCCTGCCAGGAGCTAACGGACCCTCCTGAGCCAGGCTTTCTCCACTTCTGCAGGCAGTCACCAGCAGCCCACGCGGAGCGGGCAGTCTCCTCACATCCCAAGCCTTTGTGTGGGTTGTTCCTCCTTCCTAGAGCACCATCGCTTGTCCTGCTCGTGATCTGACATACTCCGTGTCCTTCCTCCTCTCTGTTGACTTCCCAAAACTTTCCAGCTTCCACAAACCCACAGTCCAGTGGCCCTGTGTCACTTGAGTGCCCTCGCAGCCTCTGTCCTGCCTTCCAGGGAAGGATGGCAGGGGGAAGCAGTCTGTTGGGGACCAGTCCTGGTCTTAGAACTGATACTCGCTGAGCACTCCTTATACTTTAGCCCAACGCTTTCCATCCTTGAGCTCAAAACCTCCAGGTGCTATAGTGACCCCCATTGCAGGTGCCAGGAGTCAAGGGGCATGCTTTGGGCCACACAGCAGGAGGAGGTAGGTGGAGGATTTGAACACAGGTGGGTGGTTTGGCTCCAGAACCTGAAATACTCCTGCTGCCTTCCCTTCCCTCCAGCACAGGGCTAGGCTCAGGGGAACTGAGAAGGGAGATCGTCACCACGAACCCAGGCTGTCCGGGGGTTGGGGGGTGAATTGACATGGAAGCGTGCCTGGTAGGCATTAAGCGAGATTAGCCATGTCTCCATGTCTAGACTGGAGGAGCTGCCACTGTCTGTCGTTGGGAGTGGATCCTTTGTGTTTCCTGTTTCCTGAATGCTCCCTTCTGCCACTGGAATGCTGTCCCTCCTGTGCCTCAATTCAAAGCACTTATTTATTTTCTTTGCTTTATTCCCTAAAGGATTCGAGGTGACCTACAAGAAAACATTCAATAAAGTCATAATAAAATATAAATAAGAACAACAAGGGAAGTTGCTGTTGGCATCGAGACGCTGCGTTTCTGGAATCTGGTGGCCCTTCATGGACTACATCACCCGCGCTTCTGCAATCCTTACGTTCGGAAAGGTCTCACCTGCTGCATGTTTTCAGTACACACACACACACACACACACACACACACACACACTCATACACACACACACAGTGCTTTGAGACCTCTGGGGTTTAGATGTGAAGATGCAAGGCTCTCCCGAGCTCCTGTGTGCATATGTGATCAGTAGCTTCGCTTCCAATCAAAGCAGCTAATCTGAGCGGTGTGGGTCGCTGTCAGCTTTCTCTAATACTCTCTTCTCCCCGTCTTGATCCGCTTCCTTGGGCAGGTGGTGTGGCTCTGCCCTCTTGTTATAACCTGGTGGCTTTCCAGGCATGATGAGAATGTTATAAAAAGGGGCAATGTCTCAACTTCTCTGGCAGAGCATCTGCTGTAAGCATTGTGTGCTGTGAGCATCTGCTCTGGTCCAGGGCACCCGACGCCTAGTTCTGCAGAGTCACGGGGACGCTGGTCCATTCCGGGCTCCTGCAGATGTTCCAGACGCATCTGCTGCTCCAATTTGCTTTCCTTACCTCCAGGAAACATTGTCACAGGGTTGTGTCTGTGAGCCCCAGGTCCTGTGGGGTCAGAGAAAGTGTTGGCGAGGAGGCTGAGTTGTGTTTGCTGAGACTCCATGGGACTTGGGAACCCCAAGAGGTGTTGACATGGGTGAACTTCAGGGACATCACTGTGGTGGTGACAGTGACACTTTTCCTCTTTTTCTCTGGATCAGCTCAGGAAATGACCACCAGCCCTATTTAGGGAGGCCTGTGACCAGTACACGTGAATATGTTGGGAGGACTGAGATTGCACACCAGAGGGCTCAGGTTATCAGACACAGGAAAACCATTTTGATGGCCAAGTTGCTGTCCATTCCATGGAGAACTTGAAAAACTGGGTTAGAAAATGCTAAAGGAGGGGTCCAGAAACGGCCATGTTTGCCTCTCACCTTTGCCCTTGACAGGTTTTGTGGCTGCGGACGGGTCACTAACCTCTGAGCATCCGGAACAGGACTCACAGTGCCCTCCAGACAGAGATATTTGAGGATTACAGGGAGTTTGCAGAAGCCCCAACACCAGTAAGGGCTCAACACCTTTTGTTCCCTTCCCATCTCCTCTTGCTTGGAGGAGGGAATCTTGTTTTATTCTGTTTGCGCTGCTGTGACAAAATATCTCACACTGGGTAGTTTATAAATAGCAGGAAGTTATTATAGTCCTGGAGGCCAGGAGGTCCAAGGTGAAGGCACCTGCAGGTTGGGTATCTGTGAGGGCTCCGTCTCTTCTTCCAAGATGGTGCCTTGTTGCTGTGTCCTCCAGAGGGGACAAATACTGTGTCCTCACATGGTGGAAGGGTGGGAGAGGCAGAAGGGAAGGCGGCTCTCTGAAGCCTCTTTTATAAGGTCACTAATCCATTCATGGGAACTCTGCCTTCAGACCCTCTGTACCCTGGACTCTGGCAGCATCTGACACTTAGTAGGTGCTCATTTATCACTTCTGCATGAATGAATAATTGATTGAAGCAGTGAAAGCCTGTTATTTCCTCCTGGCAATTTGCTCACTTCCCTGACCCCAGCTGGGACCTGCACACTTCCACTGCTGCTTTAGAGACCCCAGAACTAAGATTTTTTACTTAGATTCGGCATGTATTTTTATTCTGTGTGTCCCTTTTTATGGCCTTTCTGTGCTACTGCCTGGTGCACGAAAGCACTCCACTTTTCCATATTTCTGAGCCCACCCACTCTGTTTCTGATGCTTGAGACCCTCAGATTCTTCAAAAGGAGAACTTTTAATCTCCCTGGGCACAACCATTTCAGAAACGTGTTTCAAAGCTGCTTGAAAGCGCGATGCAGCGGCTTTGATGTCTCTGTCAGCTTCTCTGCGGGGGACAGGCAGGCTCCCTCAGGTCGCCTGGGGCCTGAGGATGGGAGGCAGCGCCTTGTGGGATTCTGAGGGGGCGTGGAGGGATGTGGGTCCAACAGCCAGAACTGGAGGTGACAAGACGACATGCTGTACACAGGATCTCTCCACTGCCTGTCTCTGCCACAGGGTCTCCCCTTGGGAGTGAACATTGTGGCTTCTGCATGGACCCTGTCTTCAGGGCCTCAGCACACACTCTCCAGGTGCTGGGGATACCTCTCAGATACAATCTTCGCTGGAAATTACCCTTGGCTGAAGGGAACTGCCTCACCCAAGGGGAAGCCCGTTCCCATAGCTAACGACTGACTGATGGGGTGGGGGCAGTTATGAAGGCCTGGCCCCTCTAGCCTCAATGTAGGACAGTGCTGAGGGATCATCCTGACTCAGAGCCCTCCTGGGATCAGCATTACCACATTGCAGTCAGCTCTGTCTAACCCTGCCCTCCCCCCCTTTCAGAGTGTGTCTCCCAGGACCACTCAGCAATGAACACTTGACACGAGGCTCTCCATCCCTGTTCTGGCTTCTGTGATGCCTGGGGCAGGCCCCCCTTGCAGCTTGTGACACAGGCTGAGCCTTTCTTTAAGGAGTCCCAAGCCCTGGGATTCTGCTGGAGAGAGGAACATGCGCAGGGAATAGTAGCCAGAGGGAAGTGACACACAGGCACGTTAGGAGTTGGACAAGCGGTGTGTGGCATCTGGAAAAAGATGGATTTAGATGCAGCTTGGTCATCAAGCCTAAAGGATGCTTCCATGTCCTGCCAATGAATCTAGAAGGGCCACACCTGCAGAGTAGGCCCCAAGAGCCGCACGAACAAGGGTGGCCGTCCTGTCTCTTCCTGTTTACACATAGACGTGGAGGCACAAGAGAGTGAGCCTTACGGAACACAGAGTGGCCCTGCTCATCAGTGACACCTCAGAGTTGACCACTCAGGTGGCCATGCCCTCCTTCCCTGAGGGCATGGAGGGGAGTAGAGGGCAGAAGGCTGGAGTGGGGGTCCTCTCAATAAATTCCCCTTTACTCAGCAGCTGACACACCTCCGCCTTTGGCTGTCCCTGGGAGCCTCCTGTCCGCCTTCCCCCTTGAAGGCGAACCTCCCTCTCCTTGCACTGGCTGCCCAGCAGGGAGGTAGAGAGAGGGCCACCTAGTGCTCAACTTGTAGACTGGGGCCACTGGGGCCATCCTTCCCCCACTCAGCAAGGACAGGGCTCCGACAAGCTTGTGGCACTTGGTAGAAGGGAGGGTGACAGACATGTGCCACTGGCATTGTACTAGGCTATTCACATGAAGCTCCTTCACCCTCTCGGCAGTGCTCTGGGAGGTGCTGATCATGCCCGATTGGTGGATAAAGTAATGAGGGACAGAGGGTTTAAATAATGTCTAGTGTCACTGGCAGATGCAGGGCAGAGCCGGGGTTAGAACCCGCCTCATAGCCTGGCTCTTTCCCTTGTGCATCCCGGCAAATTTCAAAATTCACCAGATGCCAAGTGGGGCGTCAGGACTTGAACCTCAGGCGAGGGTCCTTCTGCCTCTGTCTGCATGATTGTGAACATCACTGCCATGTTCTGAGGGCCTGGAATGTGCCCCCTGCTGCATTTGGCACGCTGCTTCTATGTCATGGTAACTGCAGTCCACTGTGACTCCCTCATTTTGGGAGTGAGCATACTTGCCCTTCCCACACCTCTCTCCCACCTTGGCTTAGGCTCCCCATGAAGTCCAGAGACGCACCTTGCCAATCCCTGGGGACTCCAGAGCCAGCAAGTAGAGTCAGAACCACGCACTGGGATTTTTGGCAAGGTCCAGGAGACAATTTTGGAACTTTCTGGATAGGACAATCCATTCATTATTGATAGGCATTCTAATGTAGTCAGCTCTGCTCAGGGTTAGGCTGTTTCCCATTCTCCCCTCCTGGTGGAAATCTGGGAGTGACCAGAGGCTGAGCAGGACTGGGGAGGGTAGGATCTGAAGCCACCACGGGCTGTGTGCATTCATTTCTGGAGCTAGAAACTGGGGACTTCTGGTCCCTGCTGGTGCCCTTGTGAGTTGTTCTCAGGAAGGGACTTGGCAGCAATTTCTGTGTTTCTCTCTGGAAACCTCAGAGCTGCACTATGTATCTGACCTTGGGGTTAACAAACAGCAAGACACCCCTGAGTGGGCATCCTTGTCATGGTAGAGTGGAAGATGGGTGGCCTCCGACTCAGGTGGTCCTGGCTTTGGGCAAGTTACTGAATCTCTCTGGGTCTTAGTTTTACCTTGGCGCAGAAGTTGCTGTGAGGGTGATGGGAAACAGTACCTGGAGGAGGACTTAGCTTGGCACCAGGGGTAGGGCAGGTTCTGGATTTCCTGTCCTCAGCAAAGGGAGATGACATCAGTGCCCAGACCACACCCCTCTGGTCCTATTGACTTCCAACGGCAAGTGCATTCCTCAGCCTGATGGCCGTGCCGGAACCTTGGAAGGTCACGCCATTACCCTTTCCTAACCTCAAAGGGGAGCATCTCCCACCAGTGACTGAGGTGCATAAGTACCTCAGCTCCCTTTTCTCTGGGATGGGGTAATTCCAAGGTGCGATTTGTACCCCTTCCCAGAGTTTCCTGAAGTCATCCATATTAGTTTTCTATTGCTGCTGTAACATGTTATGACGAACTTAGTAACTTAAAACAATGCAAGTTTACTACTTTGCATTTCTTAAGACCGGAAATCTGAAACATGTTTTTCAGGAGGCTCTGAGGAGACTCCACTTCCTTGCATTCTTTAGCTTTTAGAGGCTTTGTGGCCTTCTCTTCCTCCTTCAAAGCCAGCAGTGGCCTGCTGAGTCCTTCTGACATTCTATCATGCTAATTCTTCCTTCTCTTCCACATAGAAGGACCCTTGTGATGACAAGAATTATAATAGTCCGGGATCATTTCCCATCCTAGGATCAGTTGCCTAGCCACCTATATTCATTCCATCTGCTATCTTAATTTCCCTTTGCTATGTAATGTTTTTTTTTTGAGTTGGAGTCTCACTCTGTCGTCCAGACTGGAGTGCTATGTAATGTAACAGAGTCATAGTTTCTGGGGATTAGGGTGTGGCTATCTTTGGGGACTGCTGTTCTGCCTCCTGCATTGTCCCTGTCCGTGGTGGCTAGTTTAACAGCGCACCTTTGCACTGCCTTCCTTTTCCTCTGTGTCACTTGTCCAGTTTTCTGCTAGTGATTGCCAACTTTCCCCAGTAAACGATTGCATCATTGTCCCAGGATCTTCTTCCAGAGGAACCCAAACCAATGTACACAGCAAACCTGTATGATGAGACACACAGTGCAAAGGTCAAGTCAACCGGGCCGCAGAGACTCAAGACTGAATGTGACGATTTAGACTGGACACGGCTTTTGTCAGTGCCGTGCTAGGCTGTGAGCAGCCTCCCTGTCTTGCAGAAGGAAGCATGAGGTAAAGGCGATGACTAACCTCCACCCCTAGGACTCCCTGCCTCTGCCAGGTAACGGGTGTCACTGTGCTAATGAATGACTCATTATCCTCATGTAGAAAATTTCAATTTTAAGTAATTGCTCGAATCAAAGTTATTTATTGGATCCTTCAGAGTTGAAGCTGGTTTTGATTAGTCTCCATCACTATTAAAATTGAAAATATGCTTTCCATTGGATAGAAGTTTTCCCTAATCATGGCCTGGTTGACAACGAACAGTTTGACTCATCACTGAACGTGGAGCACATTCTGAATCTTCCGGTCAGGATTACCCCTTTCCTGTCATAAAAGGACTTTTTCATTGTCACAGCCCTTGCGATGGCCAGGCACCCAGTAAACATTCCTGGAAAAATTCCTTTTGGCTGTTCACAAAGACAATTTAGAATTACAGAAGAGTATTAAGCCAAAAATAATAGCTTGCCTGTCTACCATTCACATTTACCATATATGCCCCAAATTGCACAGGTATTATGTGATGACAGTGCTCCATTGTCCATGGGAAAAATTTGGAACACAACAGATAAATTCCAGGTCACCAGCTCTCTCTAAACCCTAAAATCCCCTTCCCTTCTTCCCAGTGGTGTCCTCTGTACTGAGTTGGGAATATTCTATTCTTCAAAAAGCAAGTCTTTCATGTACACTCACATATCCATAGGAAATCATACTGTGTGTGTGTGTGTGTGTGTGTGTGTGTGTGTGTGTGTGTGAGTGGAGATCACTCTCTGTTGCCCAGGCTAGAGTGCAGTGTTATAATCATGGCTTACTGCAGCTTTGACCCCCTGGGCTCAGGAGATCCTTCTACCTCCGCCTCCTATAAGACTGGGACTACAAGAAAGTGCCACCACATTCAGCTTACTTTTGATTTCTGTAGAGACAAAGTCTTGCTATGTTGCCTAGGCTGGTTTCAAACTCCTGGACTCAAACGATGCTCCCACCTCAGCCTCCCAAAGTGCTGGGATTACAGGTACAAGCCACCATGCCCAACCCCTGTGTATATTTTTACTTTCATAAATGGTATTGTGCTAGTCCTATCATTCTGTAACTTGTTTTATTTCACCCGACAATGTTATCTTTAGGCCCATGCCCAAACTGACAATTCTAGTTTATTTCTATTAACTGCTATGTTTCATATTTTTAAAAAGTACCCTATTAATGGACATGTAAGTTAGCTCCAATTTCTTTTGCTGCTTGAAACCATGCTACAATGTGCATACTGAAGCATGTGTCTCTATGCACACACATTCAGGGGTCTCTAGGGGAGACCACCAAGTCATAGCTGGGGGCCATTATTCTCAGCTTTAGTGGAAGTCACCATTCAGGGTGACTGTGTTAATTACACCCCCACCCACAGCCTGTGAGAGTCCTTACATTCTCACCAGTGCGTGATAGCATCTGGCTATTTTACTTTTGCCAGTCTGAGAACATGCCATGGCGGGCTTTCAAACCAGGTAAGTCACTGGAATTCTCCCTACTGTTCTTCCTCTTAATCCAGAAAACTGATGACAAAGCACCCATGCTACATGTTGGTTTCTATTGCTCAAGTCTCCTCTCACCCACTTAAGGGCAGAGGATTGCCTGGCTGGGAGGGCACCAGGCAAGGGATGGACATCAGGGTGAGGTGTTATGAGTTAGGACACAGGAGACAGTGAGAGCAGGGGAGGTGTAGGGAAGAGGGAGGGCAGGGCAAAGGCCCCTGAGTGGGGTGGGGGCTGGGTGAGGCTTGTATTGGAGGCCAAGCACTGAGAATACTGAGCTGGGAAGGCAGTACTGCAACATTAGGTGGGTCATGAGGAGGAGCTTGGCTGGAATGCCCACTGGTGTCTGAAGTGGACAGATGCCTGGGCTGGCTTGGCTCTGTGGGCTAGGAGCATAGCAGATGGTGAATCAAGGAGAGTGAAGGGGAGGTGAGTCTTCATGTGTGCTCTGGCGGCTGGGACTGGAGCAGAGGCAAATGGATGGTCTGTGTGGGACTTCAAAAAGCTGGACACATTCTCTTGATGGTGGAGGGGTATGGCTCTTCAATATGAAGAGGGACCCCTTAAATGAGGATTCTGCCTGACAGGACTGATACTCTCTTACCCTCCCTCCCCACTGGGGACTCCTGGGCTGGAGGAGTCATGGAGGGGCCAGAGACTAGTCCTCTGTTTCCACTGCTGATGGCTTCAGTAAAATTCAGAGATCCAGACCCCCCCAAGATGAGGCACAGGCAGCCTCTGGTGACTGTTTCAGGGTGCTATGGTTTGAATATTTGTCCTCTCCAAACTCATATTGAAACTTAATCCCCGGTGTGACAGTATTGAAAGGTGGGGCCTTTAAGAGGTGATTGGGTCGTGAAGACTCTGCCCTCATGGATGGATTGGTCAATTCATGGATTAATGGGTTATTGTGGGAATGAGACTAGTAGAAGAAGAAGGAGAAGGAGGAGAAGAGGGAGGATGAGGAGAAGGAGAAGAAGAAGAAGAAGAGGAGGAGGAAAAGAAGGAGGGGAAGGAGGAGGAAGAGGAGGAGGAGGGAATAGAAGCAGCAGCAGCAGCCACCGCCAGCATGCTCAGCAGCCCTGCACTGTCTCAGGACTCTGCACAGAGTCGCTAACCGCAAGAAGGCCCTCGCCAGACGTACCCTCTTGACCTTAGATTTCTCAGCTTCCAGAGCTATAAGAAACAAATTTGTTTTCTTCATAAATGACCAAATCTCAAGAACTCACTTATAGCAACAGAGATGGACTAAGACAAGGGGAAGTATTCAGGTAAGAGAGCTTCTTGCTTGAGAGGAAGAGAGTTTGGGGATCTTCCATTTGACCCTGTTTCTCTCTGCAGTGAATTGGGGGGACAGGATTGGGCGAGAGCAGGCTGGGATGAAGGGCCAGGGGAAATTGCCAGGCTCCATTCACTCCCTCTCCCTTCCTCCCTGATTGTTTTGGTCCAGCCCCAGATTTAAACCCTGGGCTGTGTGCACAATGGTGGTGACATGATTTCTCTGCTCAAGAGCTGGGTGAGTTCATGAAGAAAGAGCATGGATTCAGGAGACAGGCAAGGAGTTCTGGGAAGAGGGAACAGCATGTGCAATGGCAAGGAGGTGTAAGAGAGCTTGGCATGATGAGAGAATCATGAAAAGCTTGTGGACCGGAAATGTACATGTGGCAGAGGAATGGGGATTGGGGGCAGTGATGGTAAATGGGGCTAGACAAGTAGTCAGAGGACAATGTAAGCAGGGCCCCAAAAGCCATATTACATTTTATTTTTATCCTGAAAACAATAGGAGGCCACTGAAAGTTGCTAAGAAGAGGAAATTGCAATTAGATTAGAAGTTTCAATAGAGACGAGAAAAGGAGATAGTTGTCTACTGATGATGATGATTACTTGGCTAATGTTACTTGGGCTCTTAAATTTTGCCCAAGTGCTTTACACACATTATCTTAATCTTACAATCTGTCCTATAAGAAAGGTGCATCAGTCAGCTCTTGGCACAATTGTGCTGCATAACAAACAACCACACCTTTCCTACAACACTGTACATTAACTTCTAGCTCACATACCTGTAGAGAGCTTGGGGCAGCTCTGCCGTTGGGTGTAGATCAGCAGGTCTCTCTTCCATGTGTCTCACCTGGAGCCCTGCTGGGGCAGTGGCTTCCCAGGGCTTGTCCAGTTTGTGGCAACCATAGCAGCCTGAGAGGCAAGCCCAACCCTGTAAGCACATTTCAAGCTTCTGCTGGGATCTTGTCCACTAATATCCCCCTGGCCATGCAAGTCACATGACCTGCCATGAGGCCATGATAATAACAGAAGTCTATTAAGAGTTGGGACCAATTATCCACAAAGAGATTTGTTCTTGTCCCTATTTTACAGAGGAGAACAAAAGAACAGATGATTTGCTCAAGGATGCACAGCCAGTGTGCAATGAGCTAGGATTTGCTCCTGTGTGTCTCTGCCTTTTGGGACCCTTCTTGGCTTTTGTTCTGATGGTTTCTAGAGCACACCCTGGTGATTGGGCTGTTTCCTAAGTGTAGGCCTATCTCCCTCCCATCCCTGCCAGAGAAGGAAGCTTTCTTTTCTGCAAAACAGGCTCCTAATCCTCTCTAATGCATGTGCTGAACAGCCTAGGATAGGAGGCTCTCCTCAGCTACATTAGGAGATTAAACCCACCCCAGACCTGCGTCTCATAACCAAGCACATTCGCTGTCTGAAGTAGAGGCCCAGGACACTGCCCACCAGAGCTCCCCGTCCTGGGATGGATTCGACTATTGATACTGGGTGGTTAGGGGCACCACATGGGGCCATTTGGAGGAGCAGCACTGGGATTGTGTCATTTATGAAGTGCTCGGCTAGTCAGCTGCTATGCCTCTTACTCAAAAACCGCTCAGAGTCAATGAATCGAGAGGGGATTATTTTTTTTCATACCCATGGGATGTTGGAATATTTTGAAAAGAGCGAGCCCTCATATTTGCGACAAGCCTCACTGAGGCGGAACAGCTCATTTTATAGATGTCTGCCTCTGAGATATTATTTACCTACTTAAAAAACAATCACAATGAATGTTAGCCACAGTCCTGGTTTCATCCCTTGCAAATCTTGGAGGGACCAGCTTAGAGGCCCTGGAACACCACACACGTAGATTAGAGCTGACCCATGGTGGTCAGTTTTGAATGGGGCCCTGACATGGTTTTGGGGAAGAGTTACAGGTGTTATCCATTGGAGGTGAGTCTGGGATCTAGCCCGCTGGGTCTAAGGAGTTCCAGGGCATGGGGCGGGGTAGAATCAACTTCATCTTGCTCATTCTACAAGCCCTGCATGGGGAGACACTGTTCCCATCCTCCGGGTGATGTCAGAGGCCGTTTTAATTTGCAGATTTTTGTTTTCAAGACACACCATAGAGTTATCCTGAAGAACAAGACTTCTGTTTAACACGAGGCTGGGGAAATGGTTCTTGTTTATTAAAACACACACACACAACAAAACCCGCTTGACTTTGTATTACCAGAATCAGCCTGGAGGCAAGGGTGAGGTGGAGGAGACTTTATTTTATTTATTAAAGGAAACAGGTTTTCTACCTGTTTCTTGGCTTCAGGAGCAGATACCCCAAAGAATGACTGAGTCCCAGGAGATGAAGGCTTGTCTAGGAGGTTGGAAGAGGGAGGGGGAGAAACCAGGGTGTGGGGCACCCCTACGCCACTCCCACACTTGGATCACTCCATTCCCTGAGGGTGGGGCCACAGGTGTGCTGTTCTCAGTGCCTGGATCTTTGCAGGTGCTCAGTAAGTGTTCTGTAAACAGATGAATGAATGATCTCATTCAATTCCCCAGCATCCCTCTCTGGTAGGTACAAATATCCCCCTTTTGTAAAATTCTGGACTTTCTCCCGCTGTCTCAGCCTCCCGGTGCATCTTTTCACATGCTTGCAGCACCCCGGCTCCATTTTCCTGGCTTTTTGCCCATCTGCTATTGTAAGACCTTCAAACCTCACCTGGCAGTTTCTAGGAGTCCCCAGAGTACCCACTCGGAAGCCCCTCTTTGCCTCTTCATGGCATCCTCCATCCTTTTCCTGTTTCCACTTCCTTGTTGGTGTCCACGGGTTGTAATGTCCATACCCAGGAATGTGGTAGATGGGCTCAGAGCTGTCTCTGATTGTTCCCCAGTCTGCCCACTCACAAGGGTCCCACTCCCTCAGTCCTACATGCGCCCTAGCTGTGCTATGTAACATGCAGAAATCAGAATGCCACTCTCCTACTTGGTGTTAAGATTTGCCACCTAGGCTCCTGTCCAGGCTTTCTTGTGCTGTCCGAGGTTAGTGATCATAGGAAAGAAGCTCCTTCTGCAGGAAAAAAAGGCAAGCTTCAAGCACGTTGTCTGTCAGTTCCAGGCTCCATAAGTGTTAGTTTCCTTTTCCCTTTTCTGCTCCCCTCCCAACTGGAAAACTGACTTCAGTGACCAGGAGGCTGGAAGCAGAGCACCCTTAAAGCGAGGATGGAGGTGCCTCCCGCCAGGAGGGTCTCGAGCAAGGGAGGCTGGGGCTGAGCCTGCAGGTGGCGGTCAAGAGACTGTACTGTGGGGAGAAGGTAGATGTCGGGGCGGGAAGTCAGGCAAGGACTGAGCTTCCAGCACCAGTTCAGTCCATCTGGGTTCTCCAGCTTCTTCCTCTCAGGCAGGAGGTGAGATGGCCTGAGGCCAGAAGAACAGACATGGACACAAGATGGCCTCAAGATGGAGAGGAGCGCAAGGAAGCAGAAACCCACCTGAGGCCCCCACATGGGAGCTCCAGGGACCTGCATGCTCCGCCATTGCCACCTCTGATCCTCTAGATAGTTCAGGGTTTTGGTGGTGACTCTATATCTGAGACCTGCACCGTCCACCCTCATTGATTGGGTATGGCTGAGTGTCCCATGCCTCCCCCACCCCCCGCCCAACCTACAGCTTCTCCCTGACCCACAGCCCTCCATTTGGATGCCCAGGAATGTAGCTGGAACTCCAACCCCTCCATGTATGTATTTATTTATTTACATTTTTAAATTTAGAGACAGAATTTATTTATTCATTCATTCATT
>CAUYQG010192522.1:0-24775 GCA_963574415.1 Tarsius wallacei
GTATCTATCTGAGGATGGGGAGACACCTCTTATCAACAAGGGTACCTGAACGAAATATTTTTGTATGCCTAACCCCTAACTGTACCCCACAATAACATAATAAAATAAAATAAAATATAAAAAAAAAAAAAAAAAAAAGAAACTGAGTAATGGAAGGAAGGGTGGTTTTAGGTTTAGAGGTGGTGGTTATATTTTGCAAAAAGGGATCAGGAATGTTCTATGTAACGTGATGACTTTAAACTGAGACCTGAATCATAAAAAGTAGCCAGCCATGTGCAGGTCTAGGGACAGTGAACTTCAGATGGAGGGAGAAGTAAGTGCAAAGATCACGAGGCAGACAAGGTCATGTTACATCTGAGGAACTGCCAAAACAGGATGACCAAGGGGGAGACAGAAAATCAGAGAGGTAAACAGGGACCAGATCATGGAGGAACTGGAATTTGATTTTATTGTGATCACAGTGAGAAGCCATGGGAAGACCTTGTGTAAGGCATGATCTTACTTTCACCGTTTAAACTTTCACTGGCTGTTCTGTGAGAATGGATTTGTGGAGGACGAGAGGGAAAGGAGGGAGCAGTTAGAAGCCCGAGGCAGGAGGCTGGGGAAGAGACGATGGTGGTTTGGCCAATAGTGATGACTGTGAAACAGAAACTGGTTATTGAAGTCAGGATTTACTTCAGAAGTGCAGCCCATTGGCCTGGCTGAGGAATTGAGAGGAATCCAGAAAGACTTTCAAGATTTTAGCTTGAGCAACTGTTTGAATGGTGAAATCCTTAGCTAAGAACAGGAGAACCATGTCTGTGGTTAATTTTAGAATGGAAACGCATTGGAAAACTACAAAAATGTTATCCCAAAGCACACTGATGCTACTAAAGGAAGCTATCATAGGTGCTATAGCCGCCAAGGAATTGAATTTTGCCCACCTTCTGAATGATCTTGGAAGCAGTCTTCCCTGGTCAAGTTTCCAGATGAGGATACAGCCCCAGATAACATCTGACTGAAATTTTGTGAGATGCTGAGCAAAGGCACAGGTAAGCCATACATGTATCCCACACCCATAGAAACCAAGAGAGAGTGAATGGTTTTTGTTTTAGGTTTCTACATTTTTTATAATTTGTTACACAGCAGTAGAAAAATAAAACAGGTGCGAGTAAATTATTGAGTAACAGAGGGTCCCAAAGTGCTTTTGGTACAAACCTAAAAGGCAGGGATTGATTCAATCCCACCTGGTCCCAGTCAGATCTGGCTCCCTACTCCCAGTAGGCCATGAGCAGGTGCTCTTTTAGGGAAAGGAAATTTGATAATTTTTTTTTTTAGTTGGAGTCTCACTCTTGTCGCCCAGGCTGGAGTGCAGTGGCACACTCACGGCCATCGCAGCCTCGACATGCTGGGCTCAGGTGATCCTTCTGCCTCAACCTTCCAAGTAGCTGGAACTACAGATGCATGCCACCACACTCGGCTAATTTTTTTGATATATTGCAGAGACAAGGTCTCACCAAGTTGCCCAGGCTGGTCTCGAACCCCTGGGCTCAGGCAATCTTCTCCCCTCCGCCTCCCAAAGTGCTGGGATCACAGGCGTGAGCCATCACGCCTGGCCAAAACTTGATGATTATGTGACCCCATTAATCTTTGTCATTCTCTCTGGTCCACCACACCAGTCCCAAATACTGGGTTACTCTGTTCTTTGCTCAACCATCACATTTGATTTTTCTGAACTTGCAGAAATGTATTCACCTCAGAAAAAACTGCATCTCTGAGGCTGGCACCTCTTCTGCTCCATAAGATGGAGCTCCTCAAAACCTAGACCACGCTGCCCCTTGAAATCTTTCCAGACCATGGGACCCCAGCCCTGGGAAAGATCATGATGGTCATGCAGTCTGCTCTCCCAGCAGATGTCTGAATCCTCCACACCCTGTCTGCTATGACCTCTTGTTAAATACCTCCAAGGAGGAATCATGGAGACAGAGAGACTTGATTCTAAATTCTCTCTCTCTCCATTTTCTTTTTTAAGTCGGGGGTCTCACTCTGTTGTCCAGACTGGAGTGCAGTGGCATGACCATGACTCACCACAGCCTCGACCTCCTGGGCTCAAACAATCTTCCCACCTCAGCCTCTCACGTAGCTGGGACTACAAGCACATGCCGCCACACCCAGCTAATGTTTTAAAAAATTTTTGTAGAGACAGGGTCTCATTATGTTGTCCAGGTTGGTCACGAACTCTTGGATTCTAGCAATCCTCTCACCTCAGCCTCCCAAAGTGCTGACATTACAGGCATGAGTCACTGTACCCAGCTTGATTCTAAATTCTGACTCCATTGCCTATTACCTGTGGAAAGTTCTTTAATATCTTTGGGCCTCAGTTTCTTCATCTGCTAACTGGGGATAGTAATACATTTCCAGAGCTGCTTTGATTGATCTAATACAGGTGAAGCACTGACCCTTGCTTCTCCCTCTGTCACCCTCTAGCCAAATTCATAACCAACTTTCTCCGATTTCTTTTACCTCTTACCTGCTTTAACAACCATTTTTGACACGTAATCAAATGCTATGTTTCATTGTTCCTCAATTACTTTGTATGTAGGGGTCACGACCTCCTGAGGAAGCTGAGGATAGGCAGCCATGTTTTATATTTCTCGGGGGCCCCGAAAGGATTTAGGTCAATCCAGGGCATGCAGCAAGTGTACAGAGAAACAGTAAAACCTGCCAAATTAAATTAACAATCCATCATCATCAAAGTAACTTAAAACTGGCTCTATTCAATGCACTGTCATTTAATTGGAGTTTCTCGTAAAAGGGTCCCTTTCTACAATATCCATTTTCAAGTTAAAAAAAAAAAAAGGAATACTGAAAGGCCTTTGCTTTTAAAAAGACATCTTTTCATGCACCTCACGTTTGCGTTTGAAACACAACTTCCGAACCAAACAAAACAACAAAAAAGAAACTGAACACGAAGCATCCTGAATTGTACAATTCAGGATCTGCTCCCTTGCCCTAAGACCGGGACACGTGGAAGCCCAAATCCACCCCTCTCCTTTCTTATTTGCCTCACCATTTGTGTCTCTTAAGAGTTAAGATTCTGAAAGGTTGATGTTTAAAAGAAATGTGTCTCAAATCTACATATGAACTGGAAGGTTCTCATTTCAAGTAGATACAGGTTAGAATATGTTTGACCATAAGAGCAGAAAGGCTGGGGTGAAGTGCCATGAGGAATCTTCTGCAAGAAACAGGAGCAGACAGATGTGATGCACTTCTCTTAAGTGCATATCACTTAGCTGCATAATCAGCTTGTGCTCCCGAGAATTATGCAGGCTCTGTCTGGCCCCCATTATGTTGGATGTGTTGCTACTCCAGTTAATTGCATATCAGCAAATTGCATAATTCAACTCCGTGCACCCTGAACTGAGTTCCAAATGCCAGCCAGTACAATGTAATCACACCAGGGAAGTGAAGGCCCGGAATACTTATGAGAGTCTACCCGTGTGCCACGTTTGGTTTGGACAGTCTGCATGGACGGAAGATGGCCCACTGGTCCCAGAGCTTGTGCTACGGATTCCTGTCCACCCTCTGACCTATAGCAACACCACCACCACATAGGATCCCCAACCCAAGATTAATCGAAATAGGTCTCAAAGGAAACAGCATGGAAAAGTTTAATCAAAAAGTAAAAATTGGCTGGGTGCCGTGGCTCAAGCCAGTCATCCCAGCACTTTGGGAGGCTGAGGCAAGAGGATTGCCTGAGCCTGGGTACTCGAGACCAGCCTGGGAAAGTTGGTGAGACCTCATCTCTACAGTAAATACAAAAATTAGCTGGTGGAGTGATGTGTGCCTATATTCCAGCTACTTGGAAGGCTGCAGCGGAAGGATCGCCTGAGCTCAGCAGATCAAGGCTGCGGTGGCCATGAGTGTGCCACTGCACTCCAGCCTGGGCGACGGTGAGAGACTCCTACTCAAAAAAAAAAGTAAAAATTCTGACTCATAACTATGGTGTTCTCGTTCCCAGGACTGACGTTATTTATGAGGCAGAGCAGAAAAACATGAGCTGGTACTGGTCTGTCATCAACTAGATGAGCAAGTCTCTCTGTCTCTCTAGGCCTCGGTTTTGTCCATGTTGTTTTTTACAAGGGTTAAATGCGACACTGCAAGGTAACCTGCAGATGAATGTAGAAATCTATTACTAGATGCAGGAGAGTGAGGATCATGGGCTCTGTGTCAAAGAATACAGAGAGTTTATCAAGCGAATGGAAACCCTTGGGGAAGAATCTGGGCAGCAGAACGTGGTGAAAATAGAAATGAAGAGAGGAAAATGCTGCTGACCCCATGGCAAATCTTTCGAAGCTTAGATGTTGTCCTTGGCTTGTTCAGTTCTTACTCTATTTTTGTTTGGTTGGTTTGTTTTTGAGTCTCACTCTGTAGTCCAGGCTGGAGTGCAGTGGCACGCTCACAGCCACCGCAGCCTCGACCTGCTGGGCTCAGGCGATCCTTCCGCCTCAGGCTTCCACGTAGCTGGAACTATATGCACACACCTCCATTCCCAGCTAATTTTTTGATTTATTGTAGAGATGAGATCTCACCAAGTTGTCCAGGCTGGTCTCAAACCCATGGGCTCAGGCAATTCTCTCACCTGGCCTCCCAAAGTGCTGGGATTATAGGCGTGAGTCATAATGCCTATCCTGTTTGTTTGTTTTTTAAAGATGTGGTCTCCCTATGTTGCCTGGACCAGTCCTGAACTCCTGGCCTCAAGTGACCCACCCACCTCAGCCTCCTAAGCAGCTGGGATTATAAGCATGAGCCACCACACTGGCTCGGTTCTTATTCTGTAAAGAAATTTAGGCAGGGCATGGTGGCTCAAGCCTATAATTCCAGCACTTTGGGAGGCCGAGACGAGAGGATTGCCTGAGCCCATGGGTTTGAGACCAACCCAGGCAACATAGTGAGACCTCGTCTCTACAATAAATCAAAAAAATTAGCCAAGCATGGTAGCACATGCCTGTAGTTCCGCCTACTTGGAAGGCTGAGGCAGAAGGTTCCCCTGAGCCGAGCAAGTCGAGGCTGCGGTGGTCGTGAGCATGCCACTGCACTTCATCCTGGGCACCAGAGACTCTGACTCAAAAAAAAAGGAATTTGATGCTCTTTCTCATACACTCATGTGCACATGCCATGCAATGAGAGCCTCCTTATATTACTTATTTTGCAGAAACGGCAGCACATCCACATTATATCCAGCAACAAACCTAGGGGTTAGTGTGGAAGGAAAAACTAGTACCCAGCACACAATGCTTAAGTCTCCAGATCTGGTTCAGCCTGTCATCCCAGCACTTTGGGAGGCTACGGCGAGTGGACTGCCTGAGCCCACGGGTTCGAGACCCACCTGGGCAACTTAGCAAGACCTCTTCTCTACAATAAATCAAAAATGAACCAGGTGTGGTAGCACGCACCTGTGGTTCCAGCTACTTGGAAGGCTGAGACGGAAGGATCACCGGAGCCCAGTGGGCCGACCCTGGGGTGGCTGTGAGCATGCCACTGCACTCCAGCCTGGGCAACTGGGTGAGACTGCAACTCAAAAAAAAAGAGTCTCCAAATCTTCCCGGGGGGTGAGGGGGAGCTTGCCACAGAGGTGCCTGCATCAGGAATTAGAGGAAAAGCTTGTATGCCAACGTGCACCCCTGAGGTGCAGCCTGAAGCCTTCCGAGAGTTTCCTTTGCTCTTTGCAGATTTCCCTCTTTATTCTCAATTTCTATCTATTAAGGCCACAAGTGACACCTTTTGGACACCTTTCCCACCTGTAAAATATTCTTCCTGAATCACCTGTACGACTCTCGATATCACTAGCTGCCAAACTAGAGAGTAGTTGACTACTCCTCTGTGCTCTGTGAGGTGGTTGAGAAGAGGTGAATCCCAGCTCAGCCACTTACCAGTTATATAATCCTGAGAAAGTTGCTTAATCTCGTTAAGTCTTGCTTTCCTTTCCCCACAAAATGGGACCAATAGTCTCTACCTTGGCCAGGCACAGTGGATCATGCCTATAATCCCAGCTTTGGAGGCTGAGGCAAGAAGATTGCCTGAGTCCATGGGTTTGAGACCAGCCTGGGGAACTTGACGAGACCTCATCTCTACAATAAAGCAAAAAAGTAGCCAGGCATGGTGGTGTGCGCCTGTAGTTCCAGCTACTTGGAAGGCTGAGGCAGAAGGATCGACTGAGCCCAGCAGGTCGAGACAGCAATGGCTATGAATGTGCCACTGCCCTCCAGCCTGGGCAAAAGAGTGAAAAACTCCAACTCAAAAAAAAAATAGTCTCTACCTTCTAGGAATTTTTTGAGAGTTAATAGCTCTCATATGCATAGCATGAAGCATGATACTAAACTGTGTTATAATTTACTAGCACAGCGCTTTCGTATTATCCTAAACTTATGCAAATTATGCATCAACATTTTTATAGAATGTTGAAATAATATCTGTTTCAACAAAAAGTTGGAATTTTAAGCAATTTAATCTGCACATTGTTTGGCTCACTTAAGTGACTGAAGGACTTTTGCTTTGGAATGAGGACATCATGGCATAAAATAAAGCATGGGCACAAATCATTCTAGAAAAATTGGCAGGTAAAGAAGTGACTCGACCAGGCGCAGTGGCTCATGTCTGTAATCCCAGCACTTTGAGAGGCCAAGGCGAGAGGATTGCTTGAGTCCAGGAGTTTGAGACTTGCCTGGGCAACACAGCAAGACCTCGCCTCTACAAAAAAATAAAAAACTTAGCTGGGTATGGTGGTATGTGGCCTGTAGTCCCAGTTACTCAGGAGCCTGAAGAGGAAAAATTGCCTGAGCCCAGGAGGTCAAATCTGTAGTGAGCCATGATCATGCCACTGCAGTCCGGCCTGGGCAACAGTGTGAGACCCTGATTCAAAAATGAAAGAAAGTGGAAGAGAGAAGGAAGGAAGGAAGGAAGGAAGGAAGGAAGGAAGGAAGGAAGGAAGGAAGGAAGGAAGGAAGGAAGGAAAGGAGACTCACATTTTTATGCTAACCCATATCAGACACAGCTGTGTTTCAGTTTGAGGGGACTATGTCTGTGAGCGTGCCTATGAGGAACATATAGAAAGGGGACTTAAATGTTGGTTGAGCTGAATTCAGTGTTGGTTGAGTTGAATTAAAAACAGCAGTTCAGCGGGCTCTGTGGCTCAGCCTGTAATCCAGCACTTTGGGAGGCTGAGGTAAGGGGATTGCCTGAGCCCGCAGGTTCGAGACCAGCCCAGACAACTTGGCGAGACCTCATCTCTACAGTAAATCAAAAATTAGCTGGACACGGTAGCACATGCCTGTAGTTTCGACTACTTGGAAGGTTGAGGCAGAAGGATCACCAGAACCCAGCAGGTTGATGCTGGGGTAGTAAGACTCCAACTCAAACAAACAAACCAAAAAACAAAAACAAAAACAAAAAACCCAGCAGTTCAACTTACTAGTTATTCCAAATGGATGAGTCTACTATTTCTCAATAGATGAATAAGAAACTCAACAAACATTTTAGTCTAACGTTCAAAGCCTTCCAAAATCTGGGTCTTTTCTTCACCACTATGCTCCTAGCATCTATTTCAGTGCCCGAAAATACATGCTCAATAAAATAATGGCTGAATACATTAATGAAGGGCCACACACACATTGGACCAAAGAAGGGTAGAGAAATCGCCCTGGAATAGTCAGAGAAGGCATCAAGGAACAGCTGTTATATAAAATGAGCCTTGTGTATAGGCAAGGTCTGGTCAGGGAACGTTTGCTTCCCATTGTATCTTCCCCCATCTTCCAATTTGAGCCCTTCACTGTGCCCAGGCTGATCTATCTGTGGCTTTCTAAGCACTGACCTACTCATTTCTACCACTGTGCCTTTGCCCACAAGACTTACATGCCATGTTCATGCCTTCTTCTCTTATGCAAATGTGCTCCACTTTTCAAGGTGTGATGGTTTTGAACTATGTCAACTTGACTAAGTTTGAGCCACATTTCCCGGGGTCTCTTTCCCTGTATGATTCCAGGTTTGAGTTGACCAAAAGAGGAAGCGGCAAGGGTTCTGGAGAGGACATGCTGATCATGTGTGGTGACAGAAATAAGCAGAAGTGCTGACAATTTCAACCGGCCCTCAATCTCCCCTGTTCTGAGACCAACTCTTCTTGCCGACTGCAGGACCTAAGGACCACCAGCTTCCTCAGTCCACCACAGAGGCAGAGTCAACAGCCTTTGGTGGGCTTCTCAGTCGGTTCCCCCTTGGTAGTCTCACTCCAGCAGCCAGATACTCCTGGCTTCTCTCATTTCTCTTGCAAGCTCCTGCCCACCCACCAGTGCCAGTGCCCCTGGGGTTTGGGGGTTGGGGGAGGGCTCTCGTTAGTGATTTTATTTCTGATCTTCCAGCTTTCCTTTGGGACCTTTCGTCCCCAGATCCTCCGACAATGATGTAATCTCATTGCTAGAATACATTTCTCATTCGGAAACACTCATAGTGCTTCTGCTTCCTGATCAAACCCTGATGGATACGCAAGGCTCAGCTCATGGAACAACTATTCCTCGATGCCCTCTCTGACTCGTCCGGGACGACTTCTCTGCACTTCCATGGCACAATGTGTTTGTGGCCTTCCACTGGCGTTGATCGCATATTGCCTCGTATTGCATCCCCTCCACATGCACCTTCATGGTTCTAAGTGCATAGTTGGTATTCACGAAGAGCTTGATAAATAAATGGAAGTTTATACAGCGTATGTGTCACCATTCTCTCCTCTCACACAGCGGACATTATTTATTGATTCCACCGCTCATTCTCATCACGCTGGGGTTCTGCCTTACACTCCTTTTCGACAGAGCGCTAGAGACAGATTGGCGCTGGCATGAATGAAGAAACCAGTTTTCCAGACTGAGAACCTCTGAGTATAACGATTGATACTTCTCCGGCATTAAATGAGCATAAGGGGTCACCGTGCACGTGCACACTGAAGCTGGGTCACTGTTACTTCCCCTCTCTACCCCTGGCCCTGCTGCACCGATTTTTCACATAGTAGAAACCCAGTAAGTATGGGTCTGTTGCAAAAATGTCAGTGTAACCTTCACAAAATGAGCTGTGCGATCTCTACAAACCAACGTGACTCCACAAAGGTCCCGTCTTTTAAAATAATGAATAATCAAAAGAGCAGCTAGGGTGAACCCCTTGCATTTTAAGAAGCCCATTCCAGCTATTAACGGCCCTTTCTGGGCTAAAGAAGGCAAAATACAAACAAGCTCAGGCCCCAACAGAAAATAACAAAAGGTAACATGTTGCCAAGTACTTGGAAAGAGGGAAGCTTTTCTAGCTTTTGTCCTTCCAATGTTATTAGTCCACTTCTTTTTTATTTATTTGTTTTCATAGAGACGAGATCTCACTATGTTGCCCAGGCTGGTCTCAAACTCTCGGACTCAAAAATCCTCTCACCTCGACCTCCCAAAATGCTGGGATTACAGGGTGAGCCACCACACCTGGCTGAGCCCAGTTCTTGGCAGCCATGTGGGAGGAAAACTGTGGAGGAAAAAAGTTTGGTGGGAAAGTTTTGGTTCAAATGAATTCAGTTGAATTATTAGATGAAATATGGGGTATAGAGAGGATTTTTCTTGTTCATTTTAAAGAAGGGAAAACATAAGCGATTTGGCACTTGGAAATATTACTTTTGGTTTGCTCTCTTTTACTGAACTTTACCTCACCAACCAAGAAAGGTATCTCTAAAGATTCTGGCCATTACTTCCCATTTCTGTGTTCATGCTCCTATTTCTTTTTTATTTTTCTTTTTTTTGAGTTGGAGTCTCACTCTGTCGCCCAGACTGGAGTGTAGTGGCCGCTCCCAGCCACTGCAGCCTCGACCTGCTGGGCTCTGGTGATCCTTCTGCCTCAGCCTTCCAAGTAGCTGGAACTACAGGCGCACGCTACCACACCTGGCTGATTTTTTAATTTATTGTAGAGATGAGGTCTCGCCAAGTTGTCCAGGTGGGTCTCGAACCCACAGGCTCAGGCAATCCACTCACCTCAGTCTCCCAAAGTGCAGGATTATAGGCTGAGCCACCAAGCCCGGCTTCTTTTTCTTTATTTTAAAGATGTGGGGTCCAATTTAGGGTTAAGTATGCAAATGTTCATTATGCAGGTACTCTTGCTGATGAGGTGTGCCCCTCCCTCCCCTGGCAGTTTCCCCATACTCTTATTTCTTATTCGTGAATGGGATTGGAGGATGCCTCTGATATTCCCAGAAACTGATAATTGAAAGCATAGATGTCAGAAAAATAAAGACAAAAACAAATCTGTGTATTTATTCCAATGGGTGGAAGGTAAATTAAAAAGGCTACTCTATTGGGTGGATGATGCCACAAAAAAACGGTTCTCCCTAATCCTTGCAATACACACATACAGCCTTCATGCTAAACAAAAATAAAAAGTGATATCGCCATTTCACAGTATCTTTTTCACTTCAAAATTGCGTGTCTGGTTTCTGTTTGTTTCCCGTCAGGAGAGAAATTTGAAGAATGCCTCAACGTAATTGACATGTTTTCACACGCCCGAGTCTGGGGTCCGCACAGCCTAGCAAGTACTGTGCTACATTCATTCCTGCTTCTCCATCGACCAGAAGGGCACTGAGGCTTAGGTAACCATTAAATGTGAGATATTCAGCCCGGTGTGGTGGCTCACACCTATAATCTCAGCACTTTGGGAGGCCGAGGTAAGAGGATTGCCTGAACCCACGGGTTTTAGAACAGCCTGGGCAACGTGGCGAGACCTCGTCTCTACAATAAATCAAAAAATTAGTCAGGCGTGGTGGTGCGTGCCTGTAATTCCAGCTACTTGGAAGGGTGAGGCAGAAGGATCACCTGAACCCAGCAGGTAAAGCTGCGGGGGCTTTAAGCGTGTCAATGCCCCTCCCCTGCCAATGGGTTTTATAATGAGACTCCAACTCAAAAAAAAAAAAAAAAGAGATGATCACATAATTGTGCTAGAGGGAAGCAGAGGGTACCACCGAAGGACAGGAAGGGGAGCTCACCCAATTTAAAGAGGAACTGAAAAGGCAAGAAAACAGTTCCTGTAGCCTCCAGGAACACAGCCCGGCTGACACTTTCGATTTAGCCCCGTGAGACCTGACATGGACTTCTGACCTCTGGCCACATCCTCAGGAACCTGGAGGAGAAACTTAGAGGTGGGTGTGCAGAGTGTTTCAGAACAAGGACTGGCAGTACGCAGCCTCAGACGAGAGAGATCAGGGCAGATTCCAGTAATCTCAAAGGGCCAGTACCCCAAGCTCTAACTGTGAGGGGAAAGGGCAGGGTAGCTGAGACTCCATCAGGATCAGTCTTTTAAGCCAGGAGAATGAATCTGGACTTTTTTTTTTTTTTTTGAGTCAGAGGCTCACTTTGTCACCCAGGTTGGAGTGTGGTGGTGTGATCACTTGTAGTTCACTGCGGCCTTGACCTCCTGGGCTCATATGATCCTCTTACCTCAGCCTCCCAAGTAGCTGGCACATGCCACCACATCTGGCTAATGTTTTTATTTTTGTGTAGAGACAAGGTCTCGTTATGTTGCCCAGGCTGATCTCAAACTCCTAGGCTCAAGCAATCCTCTCTCCTTGGCCTCTCAAAGTGCTGAGATTACAAGCATAAGCCACCATGCCCTGCCTTGATTTCGTCGACGAAATAAGCAACTTCCAGGGGTTTTAAGAAGGAGATAGAGATGATCATATTTGCTTTTCAGAAAAAATCCTTCTGGTAGGAGTAGGAAGGGTGAACGAGAGGAAGGTGGGATTCTGGCCTGAGTAGCTGAGGCAGAGGTTTATTGCAGAATCCTAGGTGAGGAATGTTCAAAGGCCTGATATAGCACAGTTGCAGGAAGGATGAAGTAATGATTTCAGCATATTTATGAGGTGGAATGTAAAAGTTTGGAGATCCAGTGATTGTAGAGATAAAATGACATTAAAGATAACTTCTGAGTTGCTTTCTTGGTGAGTATGCCGCTATCTCCCCTGCCATAAGGAGTGAGGGAGAAATAAACTTAAAATAAAGATGAGCCAGGCGCTGTGGCTCACGCTTGTAATCCCAGCACTTTAGGAGGGAGACCAAGGCAGGAGGATTGCTTGAGCCCAGGAGTTTGCAACCAGCCTGGGCAATGTAGCAAGACCTCGTCACTACAAAAAATAAAAAAATTAGCTGGGCATGGTGGCATGCGTCTGTAGTTCCAGCTACTCAGGAGGCTGAGGAGGGAGGATTGCCTGAGCTCAGGAGGTCAAGGCTATGGTGAGTCGTGATCATGGCACTGCACTACAGCCTGGGCGATAAGAGTGAGATCCTGACTCAAAAAATAAAATAAAATAACTTTCAACTATGCATCCTATGTCTATCGACACTATACTTCAGAAATGAAAAGGGAATAAAGATGTTCTCAAAAGAAGAAAAACTAAGAAAATTAGTTATCAGCAAACTCACCCTTAAAGAATGACTAACGTAGACTGGGCGTGGTGGCTCATGCCTCTAATCCCAGCACTTTGGGAGACTGAGGTGAGAGAATCGCCTAAGCCCACAGGTTCGAAACCAACCTGGGCAACTTGGCGAGACCTCGTCTCTACAATAAATAAAAAAATTAGCCAGGTGTCGTGGCATGTGCCTATAGTCCCAGTTACTTGGAAGCTAAGGCAGAAGGATTGCCTGAGCCCAGAAGGTCAAGACTGCGGTGACCATGAGCATGCCACTGCATGCCAGCCTGGGCAACAGAGTGAGATTCCAACTCAAAAAAAAAGAATGGCTAAAGTAAACTATCAAAACAGAAATAATAACAGAACAAGGCTGGGAACATCAGAAATAAAAGAACAAGAACAGAATGGATAAAAATTGGGTAAACAGAGCAGACTACTTTCCCTTCATAAATTTCTTAAATCATATTTGGTAATCGAAGCAAAAACTTTAATAGCCCACGGGTGCTACTACATGAAGCCAAATGTCTAACACAATTGGATGTGGTGGTGCTCGATGCATGTAGGGGAAATACTTGAGACAACTATATTTTATAAGTGAGAAGGACAAAGGCACCTAGGTGGAAGTGAGCTGTCACTGCTTAAGGCAGTAAAATGTATACAGCAGTAGACTGTGAGACGTCATGTAGTTATGCTAGAACGTCTAGAGTGGCCACCAAAAAATTATGTAGGGCAATATGCTCAAAAGTATGATAAACAAAAATTAATTTTTTTGAGTCAGAGTGTCACTCTGTTGCCCAGGCTGGAGTGCAGTGGTACATTCACAGCCACCGCAGCCTCGAACTGCTGGGCTCAGATGATCCTTTCGCCTCAGTCTTCCAAGTAGTTGGAACGACAAGCAAGCGCCACCATGCCCGGCTAATTGAAAGATTAATTTTTAAAAAATGTTCAGGTAATACCCAGAAGGCAAAAAGAAGAAATATAAAAATAAGAAACGGAGGGAGAAAACAGAAAACAAGAAATAAAAATGACAGACTTCAACCCTGACATGTCAACAGTTAACTTAAGTGCAAATGGCCTACATACGCCAATTAAAAGACGGAGATTAACAGAGTAGGGGAAAAATGAACCAAAAAATAAGCTGTGTAAAAATCTCACTTTGAATATAACAACTGTATTAGTTTCCTATTGCTGCTATAACAAATTACTATAAATTTAGTTGCTTAAAATAACACACTTTTTAAAAATCTTGCAGCTCTGGCAACAACAGACTGGATACATACTTTTGGCACATTCATAGGATGAAATATTGAAACATAGTAACAATGAGTGAAAGAAGCCAAACATAAAACAGACCATACCATGTGATTCTACTCATGTGACGTTCAGAAGCAAGCAAAACTAATCTATAGTGATATAACCATAAAAGTGATTATCTCTGGGGGTCGGGGGCTGACTATAAAGAAACACAAAAGAACTTTCTGGGGTGCTAAATGATTTTATCTTAAACTGGATGATAGTTGAATGAGTGTGTACACATGCAAAAATTCATTAAGTTTTATATTTAAGATTTTGGCATTTTACATCTACCTCAGTAGAATATTCTTTTTATTTTATATTATTTTTTTCAGTCAGGGTCTCACTCTGTCACCCAGGCTGAAGTGCAGTGGCACCATCATGATGATCATGGCTCATGGCAGCCTCAACCTCCTGGGCTCAGGCAATCCTTCCACCTCAGTCTCTCAAATAGCCACCGCAGCCTCGAGCTGTGTACCACCATGTACAGCGAATTTTTTTGATTTCTTATAAAGATGAGGTCTCGCTCTGTTGCTCAGGCTGGAAGAATGTTCTTTTTTTTAATTTTTTTAGTTGGAGTCTCACTCTGTCACTCAGACTGGAGTGCAGTGGCTGCTCCCGGCCACTGCAGCCTTGACCTGCTGGGCTCCAGCGATCCTTCCGCCTCAGCCTTCCAAGTAGCTGGAACTACAGGCGCGTGCTACCACGCCCGGCTAATTTTTGATTTATTGTAGAGATGAGGTCTCGCCAATTTGCCCAGGTGGGTCTTGAACTCGCGGGCTCAGGCAATCCACTCACCTCAGCCTCCCAAAGCACGGGATTACAGGCTGAGCCACCGAGCCCGGCTAGAATGTTCTTTTTTAAATGAAGTATTAGGCCCTTGTAAGTTTGTCTTTCCTTTTTGATTAAAAAAACAAAAACAAAAAGCAAAAAAAAACCCAACTCCAATGGTCTAGAGCAACCACACTCACACACACAAAAAGTAAAATTCTATAGTGGAGAAATTATTTTTAAAAGTGAGGGAGATTTATATGGCCAGTTGTCTACCCCAAGAGGGCTTGGCTTAACAGGGAGATAATACAGCATACTGATTAGGGGAATGAGATAGGAGTCAGAGACCTGGTTTCAAGCATTACTTGCTAACTGTGTAACCTTAGTCAAGATATTTGATCTCTTTCTCAGTTTAATTATATATATATATATATATATGTATATATATATACACACATGGTAGTCCTGACCTCATAGGACCAATTAGAAGCACCATTAGAAGATAAAAAATATAAAAATCTTAAAAACATGATCTATCATTAAATGCATAAAAACATGATCTATTATTAAATACATACAATGTGCCACATACTGTGAAATATATTATTTAACCCTACAATAACCATATGAGGAAGATACTAATATGTCTACTTTAAGAATGAAGAAACTAAAGATCTTGCCCATAAGTAGCAGTTGTCTCTGATCCTAAAGTTCATGAACTTAACCATGACCCTTTATAGCCATTAGTATACTTGCATGAATAGGCGGGAGGATATTTAAAAATTGAATCATGCCAGGCACAGTGACTCACGCCTGTAATGCCAACATTTTGGGAGGCCAGAGTGGTAGGATCGCTTGAGCCCAGGAGCTCGAGACCAGCCACACCTGAGTTCTACCAAAAAAATCAAAAAGTTAGCCGGGCATAGTGGCGCATGCCTATAGACCCAGCTACTCAAGAGGCTGAAGGAGAAGGATTGCCTGAGCCAAGGAGATCAAGGCTGTGGGGAGCCATGATCGTGCCACTGCACTTCAGCCGGGGTGACAGAGTAAGACCCTGACTCAAAAAAAAAAAAAAAAAAAAATTGAATCAGAAACTAGCCTGAGTTCTGCAGAGGGGCATAATATTTAACTAAAGCTTCTGTAAATATATAAAAGGCTATATCTGTTGCATAAAAGGTCTTTTTCAATGAAAGGGAAACTAATTGTCCTGTCTTCACAGGTGATTGTGATGAGTAAATGTGATGATCAGTTCAGGAGAGAACATAATAGTTGACTTAGTAGCCCCCTTATTATTTCTAATAATCTACTTGCTGATCTTTTTATTTTTTAATTTTTTTGAGTTGGAGTCTCACTCTGTCGCCCAGGCTGGAGTGCAGTGGCATGCTCCTGGACACTGCAGCCTCGACCTGCTGGGCTCAGGTGATCCTTCCACCTCAGCCTTCCAAGTAGCTGGAACAACAGCCACGCACCACCACGCCCTGCCAATTTTTCTTGATTTATTGTAGAGACAAGGTCTTGACAAGTTGCCTAGGCTGGTCTTGAACCCATAGGCTCTGGCAATACTCTCACCTCGGCCTCCCAAAGTGCTGGGATTTTAGACGTGAGCTACTGCGCCTGGCCTGGTCTTTATTTTAAAGAACCTCCTCCAGCAGCCACCCATTCCAGCAAGTGGTAAAAATTCAGTGTTGACACAATCCCTATGCTGTTCCAGGCGCTATTCTAAGCACGGCGCCATCTAGGACTTGCATGGATGGGCCCAGGCTCTTTTCTTTACTCATTCTCTGAAGATAAAGACCAGGGGGACCACATCTGGATGCCAACTCCTAAGCTATAGTGGCTAAAGCAGAAGGTTCTTCAATCTCAGAGTAGCCCATGTCCCTATGAACCCATCCTAGTGTTCCCATTCCCTTAAAAAATATCATTTGAGCCATTATTATGTTTGAGGCACTGTTCTAAGCACTGAAGATAAGCGATATCTGAGACAAAGTCCTCACCAAGCTTACATTCTAGTAGAGGAGACAGAGAGAAAACACACATCATTTCAAGCAGCAATGAGTGTGGGAAAGGATGCCCAGGGATAATATTTGAGCAGAGAGGAAGCGAGCTGTGTAAAAAGACCTGGGAAAGGGCACTTCAGGCCAAGGAAAGGGCCGGAGCAAAAGTCTTGAGGCAGAAACCGATTGGCATGCTCGAGGCACGACAGGAAGCCACGGCGCACAGGCAGAAAAGTGCACGTTCTCATGTATTGCTGTCATTTTGGCCACTGTGTGGAGAATATGTTGTAGCAGGCAAGAGAAGGAGGTGCACATAGTAGGTCAATATATAGTTGAGAATTAATAAGTGACCAATTCGGCCAGGCACAGTGGCCCACGCATGTAATCCCAGCCCTCTGGGAGACCAAGGTGGAAGAATTGCTTGAGCCCAGGAGCTTGAGACCAGCCGGGGCAATATAGCAAGACCTCATCTCTTTTTAAAAAAATTAAAATATAGACCGGGCACAGTGGCTCACGCCTATAATCCCAGCACTTTGGACGGCCGAGATGAGAGGATTGCCTGAGCCCACGAGTTTGAGACCCACGAGGGCACCTTGGCGAGACCTTGTCTCTACAATAAATTCAAAAATTATCTGGGCGTGGTGGCGCGTGCCTGTAGTTCCAGCTACTTGGAAGGCTGAGGCAGAAGGATCGCCTGTGCCCAGCAGGTTGAAGCTGCAGTGGCTGGGAGCATGCCACTGCCCTCCAACCTGGTCGAGAGAGTGAGACTCTCAAAAAAAAAAAAAAAAAATTCAAATTTAAATTTTAAAAAAGCAATCTGTCATGCTTCAGACCCTTTTACTCCCAGTTTGCCTCATCACAAATCACACAGAGAAAGCATGCCATTCTTCCTAATGTTTCCTATGTTGTAATAATAAATGAATTTAACAATCTATACATCTAATTAGTCAAATTTTGAGGTTTTTTTGGTAAAATCAAAGTAGGATCTTGAGCCTTCATAATCATACTCTCTTAAATTTAAAATTAGCTCACATGATTAAAAGTCCCAAACACCACACTTCCTAAAGTGTTCTGGTAAAACAATGTTTTGCTTTGGCATATGCAATCCAAATAGCTCTCAACTTAATCATTTTTCAAGTTTTAATCTCCACATGCTTGGCATGTTCTGATAACACTGACAGGTTAAAAGCAACACTCTGTTGTATGCATAGTGATTGCTTGCAATTAACCATAATTTAGGCTGAAAGTAGACAGATCAGCTGCCTCACAGCAGCATTTCTAAGTTTATTAGATAAATATCTCCAGAGAACTTCAGATTAAAACAGCAATCAAGTGACAGGGCATGGTGGTTTACACCTGTAATCCCAGCACTTTGAGAAAATGAGGCAGGAGGATTGCTTGAGCCCAAGAGTTCAAGACCAGCCTGGGAAACCTCTCCTCTACCAAAAAAATTTTAAAAATCAGCTGAGTGTGGTGGCATGTGCATGTAGTTCCAGCTATCGTGAAGCTAAAGCAAGAGGATTGTCTGAGCCCAAGGAGGTTGAGGCTGCGGTGAGCCATGATCATGCCACTGCACTCCAGACTCGGTGACAGAGTGAGACTGACTTAAACAATAACAACAGCAACAACAAAACCAACATTGCAACATTTCAGCCTTCCCTTACCAAAGGAGAAAGATTTCCCTTACGAAAGGAGTGAAGGAGGTTCCAGTGAGACTGACTCCTGCGAAATGGGACACTTTTGTCTCTATGATATCTCTAGCATATTACATCGAGTAGCTGCAGATATGGATAACGATAATGGAGATAAGAAAAATAGGTAAACAACGTCCCCCCAAAATGTCTTATTTTCCTTTTGTAAGAGACTTTCGAGCCTGCTGGTATTTTACTGAAAGCATAGACCACACTACAGCCCGAGTGTGTAGAACCCTTGCAAGTTCCAGATGGGCCTCACCAGGGCCTGATGCCATCACGCCATCCCTTTAAAATGTGTTCAATAAATGGCAACTATCATGTGTCATTTAGTCTCTCAATATTACCTAATTCATGCCATAACCTCTATTCATAAGAAGACAGAGAGGTTCAGAGTGGTTATGTGCTCAGTCACAAAGTGACAAGAAACAGGATGCGAACTCAGGTCTGTTCGATTCTAAAGTCCGCTTTTCCATCATCCATGCTGCTTGGATGCCAAACATCTTATAGCATGCATTCATCCTACTTTTCCTTTGAAATGTATCTGCCATTCAAAGTCAGAATCATAGCAGAAATCACGGTAAATGCTCCTTGAGGAGGGAAGGAGAAGACAAGAAGAGAACAAGATTTTCTTGGGTTCCTTGTTCTACTTTATCCATATTATTATTTCTTGTGTCAAATAAATGCACGCAAATAACGCATTGCAGAAAAATTAGAAAAGTCAGATAAGTCCAAAGAAAAACCACCTGCAGTGTCACCACCTACAGATGTCTCTAGCTTTATTTGACCTCAGCAAGACTAAGCAGAGCCTGGGTCCTACCCAACATCCCTTTTATCAGAAAAACACAATCTCCAAAGCCAACTTGGCCAGACTTTTGGTCCAGAAAGTGCTGCAAATATTAGATGAGGAGGCCACAGAAAAATCTCTCCATTTTTGGCAGTAATCATTACTGTAGCTTGGTCTCATCTAAATACTTATGAAACACTTTGGCATTTGGCATTATATGATGTAAAGTTCAGAAGTCTCAGTTTTGTTGTGCTGTTTTGTTTTTTGAGTCGGAGTCTCACTCTGTCTACCCAGGCTGGAATATAGTGGCACACTCACGGCCACCACAGCTTGACCTGCTGGGTTCAGGCGATCCTTCCCCATCAGCCTTCCAAGAAGCTTAACCACAGGCACATGCCACCACACCCAGCTAATTTTTTAATTGTAGAGACCACGTCTTGCTAAGTTGGTCAAGCTGGTTTAGAACCGCTGGGCTCAGGCAATCCGCTCACCTCCACTTCCCAAATTGCTAGGATTACAGATGTGAGTCACCACACCCAGCTGTTCTGTTTTTTTTTTTTTTTTTTTTTGAGTTGGAGTCTCACTCTGTCGCCCAGACTAGAGTGCAGACTGGAGTGCATTGGCCGCTCCCGGCCACCGCAGCCTCGACCAGCTGGGCTCCGGCGATCCTTCTGCCTCAGCCTTCCAAGTTGCTGGAACCACAGGCGCGCGCTACCACTCCCGGCTAATTTTTTGATTTATTGTAGAGATGAGGTCTTGCTTGCCCAGGCAGGTCTTGAACCCGCGGGCTCTGGCAATCCACTCACCTCAGCCTCCCAAAGCGCGGGATTACAGGCTGAGCCACCGGGCCCGGCTTGTTCTGTTTTTTTAACTAACAAACTATCTATTAAAGCAAAAGGGCTCAATGTAGGCATAAGATTCCATTTGTACTGAAAACACAAACAACATATGAAGAAAATCACTAGCAGTATTATTTGAAAGAATTAGATGATTGTAACCATCATACTGCAGGATAGCAGAGGTGTCTTCCAAGAATACAGAATTTCAGGTTAGTAGACCTGGGTTTAAATCTTGGCTTCACCACTGACTTCATGACCTCAGGCAAGTCACTCAACCTCCGTGGAGATCAATTCATTTCTGTGTAAAATGGGGCTAATGACTCTTCAGGAAGAAGACCCTTTGGAAATGTGAGGATTAAATCATTTAAAGTTTATCATGAGCTTAGCACAATGTCTTGAACACGGAGAACTATTAACAAGTTAAAAATCTTGAAATTTTAAGATTTGTAAGCCTTAATATTTTTTCACAAATATTTTTCTTTAAAATATCTATTTTCTAGGGGCTGGGTGCAGCGGCTCACGCCTGTTAATTCCACACTTTGGGAGGCCAAGGTGGGAGGATTGCTTGAAGCCAGAAGTTTGAGACCAGTCTAGGCAACATAGTGAGACCTTATCTCTACAAAAACAATTTTTTTTTTCAAAATCAAACATATAAAATATCTATTTTCTAGGAAAGCAAATAACATTATTTCTCTACCACACAATGACTTAGCTTTAAGAACACTGCTACATTTACTAAGCATTAAGATAATTAGGATTAGCTAATTAGACACAGTGACTCATGCCTGTAATCCCAGTACTTTGGGAGGCTGAGGCAGGAGGATCTCTTGGGGCCAGGAGTTTGAGACCAGCCTGAGCATGTAGTAGGAGCTTATCTCTACAAAGAATTTTTTAAAAATTAGCTGGGCATGGTGGTGCATGCCTGTAGTCCTAGCTACTTGGGAGGCTAAGACAGAAGGATCACCTGAAGGGAGGTTGAGGCTGTGGTGAGCAGTGATCATGCCACTGCACTCCAGCCTGACAAAGATCCTAACTCAAAAAAAAAAAAAAAAGATATCAGGCTATATTTTAAAAGATATAGAAATAAATAACTCTTACCATGCTGATTAGCTCAACTAGAAATGCAGTAGTCCAAGCCTCATTAATTTTGTATTAATTTTGTGAATAGAAAAAACACAATAGATGCTGATTTAATCAGAGAAGGGAAGAAGAAAAAAGCCAGAACTCTAGGGAATACTTGCATTTAAGATGTTTTGGATTTGTAGTTTTTATTTTTATTTATTTATTTTTGAGTCAGAGTCTCATTCTGTCACCCAGGCTGGAGTGCAGTGGCATGTTCACAACCACAGCTGCCTCGACTTGCTGGGCTCATGTGATCCTTCTGCCTCAGCCTTCCAAGTAACTGGAACTACAGGTATGCGCCACCATGCCCAGCTAGTTTTTTTATTTATTGTAGAAACAAGGTCTCACCAAGTTGCCCAGGTTGGTCTCGAACTCGTGGGCTCAGGCAATCCTCTCACCTCAGCCTCCCAAAGTGCTAGGATTACAGACATGAGATAACACACCTGACTTGTAGTTTTGAAAAACTGATTTTCCCCATTGCCAGTTTTTGCTGTTAGATCTGTTTTGACTTCCTAGCTATCTATCAATATTATAAAACTTAACTTAGCTTGAAAATGATAAAAAATCTTTTGTAAAACAAAACATACCCTAAAACCAATATTTCTTTTCTACGCTTAGCAGTCCCATGAAGATATGCTGGCCACAGACATAACAGAAGCTTTGAAATCTTAAAAGGTCCTTTAGTTTAAAATAGCATATGTAAGAAATCTTTCTGGGTAAAGAGGTACTTCTGGAAACCGTATTGATCCTTTCAGGCTAAAGTAGTAGCATTTGTAAATGACGACAACAGGGCATTAAATGTTTCTGTCGGACTGAAAGAATCCATTCCATTCCACCCTAAAAGGTTTAGGAGTAACACAAGCAGTGATTGAGTTAATCCTTCTCCCAACTTTGGCCCCTCCTCCAAAAGTGGGGTTATCATGTAAAACATCTGATAGAGAGGCCTTAACATATAACTCATATCCATACACACTACCAACAAACAGCCATAATGAAAAAGTGCTCCAAGAAAGAAAGAAAAAAAAACCTGACAAATTTAAATAGAATCTAAATGCATTCACATGGGTTTTTAAAGAAAATAAAACGAAAATCTGTTGAAGAATTACATATATTAGGCAACCGAGAATTAGGCAAACTAGAAGTGCTCTTTTCATGTAAGTTTACAAAACTATGAAGTCTGAAGCCTAATAATGTATCATGAGGGCACTTTTATTTCTAGACCATTAATAACCTTTTCAGAGTATAGCTTATTTGAATAAATACTTTAAGAAGCACCTGCTTTGAAACAGACTTCTGACCTGGCCAGTGACTGACTGTAGCTATTATCCAAGAAGCAAGATTCGTTTTCAAGGTTTGACTGCAGGTATTTCTTATATAATTGAGTTTACATGACTGTGAAAACTTAAGACTTTTTTTTTTAGTTGGGGTCTCACTCCATCACCCAGTCTGGAGTGCAGTGGCACGCTCATGGCTGCTATAGCGTCGACCTGCTGAGCTCAGGAGATCCTTCTGCTTCAGTCTTCCAAGTAGCTGGAACTACAGGCGCAGGCCACCACACCTGGCTAATTTTTTAAATTAATTAATTGATTGATTGATTAATTAATTGATTAATTAATTTTTTGAGTTGGAGTCTCACTCTGTCGCCCAGACTGGAGTGCAGTGGCCGCTCCCGCCCACTGCAGCCTCGACCCACTGGGCTCCAGTGATCCATCCGCCTCAGCCTTTCGAGTAGCTGGAATTACAGGCACATGCTACCATGCCTGGCTGATTTTTTGATTTATTGTAGAGATGAGGTCTCGCCAAGTTGCCCAGGCGGGTCTCGAACTCGTGGGCTCAGGCAATCCACTCACCTCAGCCTCCCAAAGCGCGGGATTACAGGCTGAGCCACAGAGCCCGGCTAATTTTTAAAATTTATTTTAGAGACGGGGTCTCACCAAGCTGCCCACATTGGTCTCGAATCAGCGGGCTCGGGGAATCCTCTCGCCTCGGCCTTCCAAAGTGCTGGGATGGCAGGCTGAGCCACCGAGCCTGGCCAGAAACTTATGACTTTTAAAATCTAGGCCTAGGTGACGCTGAAGTAGATCCCAAACCACTATCTGTAACTGAAAGGAACCAGGGTTTTGTGTTTTGCTCACTGCTGCAGCCCCACCTAGAGCAGTGCCTCCCACTTGGGAGACACTTGATACTTAGCTAACGTATAAACCCAAAAGTTGTTTCTAATAGTATCAGTCGTCAACCCAAATTCACTTCATAGATTGGTATTTAATAATCTGCCACTTACCAGAGAAGTTATTACTGAATGACTTACCTATTAGGAAGCAAATTATACTACAGTATACACTTCTAGCCTGGCGCAGTGGCTCATGCCTGGAATCCCAGCACTTTGGGAGGCCAAGGCAAGAGGACTGCCTGAGCCCGCTGGTTCGAGACCAGCTTGGGCAACTTGGCAAGACCTCATCTCTACAATAAATTTTAAAAAATTAGCCAGGTGTGGTGGCGTGAGCCTGTAGTTCCAGCTACTTGGAAGGCTGAGGCGGAAGAACCTCCTGAGCCTAGCAGGTCGAGGCTGCAGCAGCCATAACCATGACACACCATGACACTGTACTCCAGACTAGGTGACAGAGTGAGATTCTGACTGAAAAAAAAAAAAAGCGAATTATACTATAGTATACACTTCTAGCTGGGCATGGTGGCTCACGCCTGTAATCCTAGCACTTTGGGAGCCTGAGGTGAGAGGATTGCCTCATCTCAGGGGTTCAAGACCAGTCTAAGCAACTTGGTGAGACCTCATCTCTACAATAAACTAAGAAAAATTAGCTGGGCATGGTAGTGCACACCTGTAGTTCCGGCTACTTGGAAGGCTGAGATGGAAGGAATACCTGAGCCCAGTAAGTCGAGGCTGTGGCAGCTGTGAGTGTGTAGCTGCACTCCAGCCTGGGCAACAGAGTGAGACTTGGACTAAAAAAAAAACAACACCCAAACAAATACAGTATACATTTCTGAGGAAAATATGTGATACTAAATTATGGTTTGTACTCTGAAAAGCCCGGATTCTAGTCATTTTGAAACTGGTATGCCTGTTACTAAAGAAAAGAGCAGGACAGTATTATGTGGACACAACAGTTCATGTATTTCCGTCTCCTTAAAATCCTGCTAAACACAAAGAGAAAAACCGGGTTCTACTGCCCAGGTGCTGCTTCCTTCAGACACTGGTGCCGGCGTCTGCCTGGTGATGCTCACAGATGGAAGGCATCCATCATCTGTTTGGTGTTCCCACCTTGTCTATCCAGCTTCAAATATAACTGCAGTGAGCTAGATGAGTCAGCATCTGGTCTTCCAAAAGCTAGTGCAGCACTCCCAAAGCAAAAAAGGAAAAGGTTCACACTTCAGAGGCCTGAATCAATGCCAGAAGTATCCATGTTGCCTCAAGGTTTCACAGACTCCCTGATGATCTTTAGCTCCCTGGATACCCAGGCAAAGACAGATCTGAGAGCCACAGAAAAACAGGTGGGCTATCACACACAAGACTGAAGCCCTAGGCGATAGAAATGGTATTTGTTCACCTCGTGGATTAACTGCTTTGAAGGATCAAAATGCAGAAGACAGCTACATTCAACATTTAAGAAGATTTTGTCAATAACAAAGCACTAAAAATGTGAACAAGTTATACCTTTATTTTTCAGAAACAGAAATGACAAGTGGCAACTTGCCTTTGTGAAAGACATTAAAGGATATTGGAGTAATAAGCTATCTATCTCACAGAGACAGAAGCCTGAAAAAGACTATTATACAGCTCTCAAAGAAAAGTCCTATTAAATAAATCTCAGAAT
>CAUYQG010192528.1:0-21327 GCA_963574415.1 Tarsius wallacei
TTACATTTCATTTGTATTATATATTATATATGTTTTTCATGCAATGCTATACACATTGTATATAGCATGTAGGATGTTGACACTACTTAATGAGATAAGTAAAAATAATATAGCTAAGATACATTTTCCTTCATTTAAAAAATTTTTTTGAGTTGGGGTCTCACTGTGTCACCCAGGCTGGAGTGCAGTGGCCGCTCCTGGCCACCACAGCCTCGACCTGCTGGGCTCCGGCGATCCTTCCGCCTCAGCCTTCGGAGTAGCCGGATTTACAGGTGCACGCTACCACGCCCGGCTGATTTTTTTGATTTATTGTAAAGATGAGGTCTTGCCAAGTTGCCCAGGCGGGTCTCAAATCCACAGGCTTAGGCAATCTACTCACCTTGGCCTCCCAAAGCGCGGGATTACAGGCTGAGCCACTGAGCCCAGCCATATCTTAATTCTTATTCAAAAATTACTCCACCCACCCACCCAAAGGAAAATCGGGCTCTTCCAAAGGCTTGTCTCCCTCACTGAAAGGACTGTGGCCCCAGGAGGTTGTTCCTGATTGTGGGATAAACCTGGGTCCTTTGTAGACTCCCAGAAGTCCTTGCAGCTCCCTAGATCAGTCCCACCCTGCCACTGAGAGGTCATCTCTCCATCTCTGATGACTTTATGGCTTGATGGCAAACCCAGGAAAGCTGGGATATCACACTCTCCTCCTAACTCATGGTCAAAGTAAGCAACTTATCCCTGACAGTTTGCTTAGAAAATGGCTGGCTTTAGAAGTTTGCAATGGACTAAATAATTTATTGAATTTTCTCCTCCCTAGCTTCAAGAAGGGAGTCTGGTTCTTCAAATTTCCTTGCCTCAAGAATTTCCTATCATTTGTAGCAGTATAAACAACAAGGTGAGGCCAGAGGTCACAGAGTATGTCTTAGGTCAAGTTCCCCAGAATTAAATTCTGACACAAGAAGTCATTTGTCAGTGATTTATTAAGGAAGTGCTCCCAGGAGAAACTGACAAGAAAGGGAAAACCAAGAAAGAGGAGGGGGAAAGACTCAATAGGGAGCAAAATCAAGTAGAATTACAGCCTTACACTGATCCCACAGGAATCTCTAGAGGAGACCTTACACCTCAAGGTATGTCTCGCTGAAAGCAAGGGAACTGTGCTTCCAAAACCTTCCATTAGTCAGTCATTGGCTGAGAGCAACCTCAATAGGCTGTGTACTCCCAGCCGCTTCCAGTTCTCTGTACATGTACACCGAGCATAAAACAGTGCCTGCCACAGAAGAGGCAATCAGGATATATTTGGTGAACAAAGTAATTAATATTATGATTACTGCCATTATCTTGTTGCTGTTGTTGTTGTTGTTATAACATTAAATAGTACATATAGTATGTAAATCACGCAGGGAAGTGCCTGTGAAGTGCCAGGCAAGCTGAGAAGCTGTGTACCCTTCCTCTATGTGCAAATATGGACATGGGCATTGCATGTCTGCCCAAGGCATCATCTTAAGTCAAGAGTTTGCTTTTGGGAAAATATATAAAGCAGGTGCTGCCACTCTAAACTATCACCAGTATTTTTACTGTCATTTCTCTGTGGCTAAACATAGGTGTGACAGTAAAAAGAAAGAATAAAAAACTGGGACTCTTAACCTGGAATTTGCCTGAAAAAGAAGAGAATGACCAAAAAAAGGGGGGGGGGAGGGGTAGAGGAAAAGAAGATTAAGAGGCCCTTAAAATAAATGTTGCTTTTTACACCTGAAGCTCCTTCTTGTTTGTCAATTACCTTAGAAATAGAGTACAGCTTGGAAGTTAGACAAACCAGAGTTTAAAAGATCTTCCAGCATTTACTATTGGGTGGCCTCAGATGAGTGGCCTAACTCCTTTAGGCCTCAGTTTCCTCATTTGTAAAATGAGAATGATAACAGAAATCTTCTCCCAGGGTTTTTCTGAGGAATGATTGAGTTAGTGAATGGTAAAATGCTTTTGCCATGCTTCACAGAGTGTACTCCATTTTTATTGTTATAATTGCTATTGTTGTTATGTGGGTTTTAGTACCTTCAGGTATTTCCCTCTGTCCAATCCATTTATCTACTCACTCAGTTAATATTTATTAAATGCTGATACAACGTCATGTACCAGAGTAAGACCAGGAAAAACAGCAGAAAATAAGACAAGTATTTAATAGATTAACACAATTTTTTTTTTTTTTGAGTTGGAGTCTCACTCTGTTGCCCAGACTGGAGCGCAGTGGCTGCTCCCGGCCACCGCAGCCTCAACCCGCTGGGCTCCGGCGATCCTACCACCTCAGCCTCCCGAGTAGCCGGAATTACAGGCACGCGCTACCATGCCCGGCTGATTTTTTGATTTATTGTAGAGAGGAGATCTCGCCAAGTTGCCCAGGCGGGTCTCGAACCCACAGGCTCAGGCAACCCACTCACCTCAGCCTCCCAAAGGCGCAGGATTACAGGCTGAGCCACCAAGCCTGGCTAGATTAACACATTTAACACTGGTAATAAGAAAGCATGTACTGAGCGTTTACTATAGACCAACTTTTACTCCAAATGCTTTAAATATATATATTGTCCTATTCAATATTCTCACATCGCCTCTATCAATTTGGAAGTTGGTTCTTTTCCCAAGGTCATGCAACCAAGTGGTGGTGGGGGGGGGACCCAGGCACTCTGGGTGTGGGCTTCTCAGTTTAATTACAAAGGGCGATGATGCCCCAAGCCCCAGGGCTCTGCTAAGATGTTACATTGATCTACAATATGTGACACGATGTTGCCAGCTAGTCTCTAAGCCTGAAGTTCAGGAACAATACTCAGCACTCAACAAATTGGGGGGGGGGGGTTGGGGGGGGGTGTAGAAAATAACAAATTCTTCGCCTTCTAGACCAAAGCTGTGAAAGACTTAACTGAATGCTGGGAGCAGTATGATTACTTGTGATTTGTCCAGGATGAATGGCTCTGCTTGTCTTCATTTCAAAAAGCATCGCTTTCTGCCTGCAACACAGCCCTGGAGAATGTGTATTCTCGTCCCAGAAAATCAGCAAAAACATATTTCCAACATTCCTCCAACCCACAAGCCCAACTAAATGAAATTAAATTCCACCTTTTCTGAAGGTGAGTCTTTTTTAAGTTTGAGCAATAGACTGACGTTTAATTTCAAATCCCCAAATATGGAGGCTATTGATCTTGGTAAGGGTAAAGATTAATATTTCTGAGGAGGTTAGATGGAGGGAAATATCCAGGCCAGGCAGTTACAAGTAACATCCAACAAAGAAACATAATAAATATTTCATAAGTTGAAGGAACTACTAATATGCAAGAAGCCGAAAAGACTTGGAAGATCGAGTGTGTGTGTGTGTGTGTGTGTGTGTGTGTGTAGAAAAAGAAAGAATTTACTACTTAAAAAAAAAAAAACTACTACCTCAATTCATATTTTTATTAGGCCAGAAGACTAGTACGACTCTCTCCCCAGAGCCTGCACCTCTCTTTCCAGCCCCTTTTCTTAAAACTTAGAAATTCAGGCATATGATACAAAGTAAAGACAGAACGCCTTAGATCTGCAGTGAGAAATGTAGCACGAAGAGCTGGAAAGTTGTTATCAAAATGGAAGATTTACATGTTAGAATATCTAGGGAACAAGAAATGATGAGACAAAATCAGGTTAGACTTGATGTTTTATACCCTCTAAAATGCACAGCAAAACAACTAGAGGTAGACCTTCAAATAATTTAAAAATTTTTTTATATTGAGAAAAAAATACTTCCTACTATAACTTCTGCTTAGGTTCTGGCATAAATGAGCCATCTGTTTAAAAAAAAAAAAAAAAAGGTTGGGGGAAGGTGCCATTGTTAAAAACAAAAATGGAAGGTTGGGGGAAAGTGCCATGGTATCATAGGGAGATTGTAAGAATTAAATGAGTGATCCATAAAGGAATCCCTGACACCTCATAAGTGCTAGGTATTAGTTAGGGATTATTTTGAGATTTTTTTAAATTTTTAATTTTAAAGATGTGGGGTACAATTCAGCATTAAGTATACAAATGTTCATTACGCAGATATCCTTATTGATGAGGTATGTCCCTTTCCCCCAGCAAAATCCCACTACTATCAATCCTGCCACACACACACACACACACACACACACACACACACACACACATACCCCAGCAGCAATTTCCCACTATTAACAATCCTTTTCTTATAGTATTACGATAATTGTTCAAGGTCCACTTATGAGTGAGAACATATGATACTTAATTCTTTGTTTCTGTGATAGATCACTCAGTATTATAGAATCTAAGTCCATACAAGTTGCTGTGAAGCTCATAATTTTGTTCTTCTTTATGGCTGCGTAATATTTCATTGTATATATGTATCACATTTTTTTTATCCAGTCCTCACACATGTTTATTGCAGCATTGTTAACAATAGCAAAAACATGGAACCAACCGTGCTGCCCATCGAAAGAGAACTGGATATTTTGAGATTTTAAGCAGGAGATCAGCACATGAAGATTTGGATTTTAATAAGATCACTTGAGCATCAGGGGTGGGTAAAGGGTCGATTGTAGGGATGACATTGAAGGTGGGAAGATCTACTGGGGAGTTGGTACAATAATCCAGGAGAAAAAATGATGGTGGCCTAGACTGACTGGCTGCACTGGGGATAGAAAGAAAGAAAGAAATTCTGATGAATTCAGGAAGAAGAACCCACAAGTTATGGCAATCATTGGCTGTAAGTGTGGAAGCAAATAGAGATGTCTTGGGTGACATTTAGGTCATTTGGGCAAATTGCAGTGCCATTTACTAGATTGGGAAACATGGAGCAGTAGTGGATTGGTTGAAAAATTCAGGTTGTTTGCTCCACTCCTTCCACTATTTTTCATGTTACACAGTCTCCAAGTGGTTCCAGAACAACTGAAATGTTCTCTATACATTTTAGTCTTTAATATCACTACACTATTATTGATTTCAAAATCAATATGCATAATGAACATTTGAGTTACTCTTCTTTGGATGAACTCAGTTGGTCTAAACTCCTTTCAAATTATTTGTCCCAATACTACAAGGGCAAAGGCAGACATTTCAAGTGTTGCTGTGAGCATGATATTCACGCCTCTGTACCTTAAAAGCTTCTCTATTCTTTCTTCTATACTCATCCTTCACATGGCAATATAAAGTTTACTTCAAAACTCCTAGAAGAAAATATAGGTGAAAATCTCAATGACGTTGGTGTTGGCAATGAATTTTTGGGTATGACATCAAAAGCACATGCAATAGTAAGCAAGCAAAAGTAAACAAATGGGACTAGTACATCAAACTAAAAAATGTCTACATAGCAAAGCAAACAATTGACAGAGTAAAAAGGCAATCCACAGAATGGGAGAAAATATTTGTAAACCATATATCTGATATGGGGTTAACATCCAAAATATACAAGGAACTCAAACAACAATAAGAAAATAAATAACCCAACTGAACTATGGGCAAAGAATCTGAATAGATCTGTTAGCAGAAAAGACAAACAAATGGCCAACAAGTATATGAAAAGGTGCTCAACATCTTTAATTATCAGGGAAACACAAGTCAAAACCACAACGAGATACCACCTCACACCATATAGGATTGCTATTATCAAAAAGTCAAAAGGTAAGTGTTGGTGAGGATGTGGAGAAAAAATAACCCTCTAACAATGTTCTTTGGAATGTAATTGGTAAAGCCATTATGGAAAACAGCATAGAAATTCCTCAAAAAGTTAAAAATGGAACTGCCATGTGATCTAGCAATCCCACTTCTGGATATATATAAAAAGAAAATGAAATTAGTGTCTCAAAGAGATATCTGCACTCTCATGGTCATTACAGCTTTCTTCACAATAGCAAAAATATGGAAACAACCTATGTGTCCATCAATTAATGAATGGAAAAAGAAAATACTGAATACATATACAATAAAATATTATGCAGCCTTCAAAAAGAAGGAAAGCCTGCCATTTGTGACAACATAAATGAACCTGAAGGACATTTTGCTAAGTAAAATAAGCAAACAGACAAATCCCTCACAATCTCACTTGTATGTGGAATCTTAAAGCGGTACACATAGAAACACAGAGCAGAAGGTGATTACCAGAGACCGGGGGGTGGGGAAGATGGGGAAATATTGGTCAAAGAGTACAAACTTGAAGTTACAAGATGTATAAGTTCTGGGGACTTACTGTACAGCATGAGCACTACAGTTAATGTAATAATGTATTGTACACTTGAAATTTGTCAAGAGTATAATACATTACAAGAGTTTGTTTCTCACCAAGAAACAAACAAATAACAACAACAGCAGCAACAAACAGATAACTATGTGAGAAGATAGATGTAATCGGTAATCACTTCACAGAGTTTATGTATGTCAAGGGGAGGGAGAGAGGAAGAGAAGGGTGTGGGGGTGCAGCTGACAACACGATGGGTGCCTGGTCCACTACCAGGGGAGTGAGGGCCACCTAGGAAACCAAACTTCACCAGGATGCAGCCTACTTAAGTAATAAATCCTCACATGTACCCCACAACTCTATATTAAATAAATAAATTAGCCAGGCTCGGTGGCTCAGCCTGTAATCCCGCGCCTTTGGGAGGCTGAGGTGAGTGGATTGCCTGAGCCCGCGGGTTCGAGACCCGCCTGGGCAAGCGAGACCTCATCTTTACAATAAAAATCAAAAAATTAGCCGGGCGTGGTAGCGTGCGCCTGTAGTTCCGGCTACTTGGAAGGCTGAGGCGGAAGGATTGCCGGAGCCCAGCAGGTCGAGGCTGCGGTGGCCGGGAGCGGCCACTGCACTCCAGTCTGGGCGACGAAGTGAGACTCCGACTCAAAAAAAAAAAAAAAAAATTATACTTTTTAAAGTCACACTGTGCATTTTGAATATATAAAATTTTTATTTGTCAATTATACCTCAACAAAGCTGAAGAAAAGGGCACTTCCTCAGGCAAGCGCACCCTAAAACCCTCGAGACCCACACTAGGTGAGGAACCTGTGCTTAGATACTCTTATATTATAGTACCCTAATTGTTTCTTTGTATCATTATCACAAACTTAATGTCCATTTCCCCAAACTAGATTCTAAGTCCCAAGAGTGTAGGAACCATTTTATGATCTTATCCCTAGTGCCCAGCTAGGACTTGACACACAATTAGGACTCAGTAAATACAGTTGAACAATGCAGTTTTGAAATGTGAGAGTCCACGTATCTATGATTTTTTTTAAACCGAACACCATGGGAAATACAGTAGTCAAGGGATGCAAAACTCAAGTATGTGGAAGCCTGACTTTTTGTATCTATGAGTTCTGTAGAGATGACTACAGGACTTAAATACTCCCCTCCCTACCAAATACACAGGAATCTTGCATCTGTGTTGTCATTTCCTGACTGTTTTCTTTGTGAAGAAATTAGCCCCCAGGCCCTTGGGACACACAAGTCTCTCATTTTTAGTCTCTCAGATGCCTCTGTGACACAATCAATAATTCAAACCTCAATTAAAGTTCCATCTCTGCCTCTTACCAGCTGTGTAACCTTGGGCATGCAGCTTCAGTTTTAAGCCTAGATGTCTTTATCTGTAAAATAGGAATAGTGACACCTAAGACAAGTTGTGCAGAGTTTTTTGCACAAGGCCCGAACCAGTTAAGTGCTCCAGATGCATGAACTATTAGTAATACTATTATTATTTCTTTTGTATTCAATTCCAGGTTATACTTTCACTGAGAATGCATCCTCTACACTCCTGTACTTACAGACAAGGTTTCCTTGCTTTTCACTAGTATATTCTCCAATTCTTTTAAACACCAAGTGCTAACAAATACCTAGAAATGTATTAGCAAGAAAAATAAATAGACCCTGGGTCTCACATTATCTGCTAAGCCAGGGGAAAAGCCAAAGTGGAAAAGGAGGATTTTTGCCATATTATCTACTTACTTATGAAATTAGACCATCGTCCCCAATCTTGTTCCCAAACTTCCACTAATAGAAGCCTAAGTTTTTTATTGCAGGAAAAAAAGCAAAGAAGATGAGTGAAGAAGGCTCTTTCTGGCAAATGAGGATGAGACTGGCTCTCTCGACTCACAAAAATAAACAATGGCTCCATTCCCAGACCCAGATTTATCGCAGGTGTAGTGATGCCTTACCCAGATCTTCCTGATACTGGCCTGCACCATCTCCCATCTTCCACAGTTACTGCCTGTTGACTGCTCATACCTGTGCCTGTTTTCAGATGCTGATGGCTGCCTAGTCGAAAGATGCCTGGGAGTTATGTCCTCCTCTTACCAGGACAATACAAGGCCAATAACTGATGTGGCAGTAAAAAACCAGACCTCTAGTCTCTAGGCAGGACAACCTCTGTGGTGCAAATCACACCCCAGAGCTCATCCTGAAACTAGGCTGGACTTTGCCTGAAAAACACATTCTTACTCATATATTTCCCCTTCCTTAACCTTCCTTCTCTCCCTTTCAGGTCTTTCCTATGGAATTCCCTCAATAATCATTTGCACAAGAGTCCCCATCTTTTTAAATTTTATTTTTATTTTTATTTTAGATTTAGGGAGTACACATGTGTATTCTTTACATGGCATATTATGTAGTAGTGGGGATTGGGTCTCAGCTGGCTCATTCCCCAGATAGTGAACATTGTGCCCCGTAGGCAGTTTCTGAACCCTAACCCCCATTCTCCCCCCATTTGCATCCCCAGTGTCTGTTTCCATCTTTGTGACTGTTTAGCTCCCACGTATGAGTGAGAATATGCGGTTTTGTTTTTTTGTTTCTGAGTCAGTTTACTTAGGATAATGATCTCTGGCTCCATCCATGTTGCTGGAAAGCACATGATTTCATTCTTTTTTATGGCTGCTTAGTATTCCATGGTGTATATATACCACATTTTCATTATCCACTGATCAGTTTATGGACATTGAGGTTGATTTCACATCTCTGCAATTGTGAACTGTGCTGCGATGAGCAAGAGATTGCAGATGTCTTTTTTATATAACGACCTCTGTTCCTTAGGGTAGACACCTAGTAGTGGGATTAAACCCTGCAAGGGTTGAATACCACTTGCAGGGTGGAGCAGCTGCTTTGCAGCCAGTTTGGTAGGGAATGTGCCTCAAGGGCAAACTCCACAACTGCTGTGAGTTCCTACTGGGCGGGTTGCCTGAGAACACCTGACGCCCTGAGGCTGGCTGCATCTTGACCTTCAGATCTCAATTTACCTGAGGCCAAGGTGGGAGAAGGTGGGGCACTGTTGCCATAGTAGCCTCTCATTCCCCTTGTGAACTCTTCTGGGCCTGCTCTGCACAACAGCGTCTGTTACCCCCAGTAGCCTGGGACTCCCTTCTAATCCCCACGGGGGCAGCAAAGAGTGCACATTTGTGGGGTGCTACATCTCCTTTCCCCTGCAATACCCCATCTTAGACTCTGCTTTTAAGGAACCCAATCTAAGATACTGGTCTCTAACTAAACAGACTATCAGTAAGGTTAATAGAGCCATGGAAAAAAGACCTTAATCGTAGCTCATGAGGATAATGGAAAAAAGTATTTTAAAAGGAGACATTTAAAATAATCAATAAGCATTATCATTGCTCCTTAATTTTCCATCACTGTATAGATTGAAAAAACTTGTACATACACCAAAAGGAGGTTAACATTGTCCTTTTCCATTTTGAGATGAACAAACTCCATGTCAAAGGGATTCCACGCATCATATTCAGATAAGATACATCGTAAACACAAGGTGGCTATTGTTTGAATTAACTGTTCAGCACTGTGCCAGATACTGTAAGTTCACTCACTCAACACTCAAACACTCAACCCAACCATCTTCTCGTTGTCTATTCTAGAGGCTAGAAAGTACAATTCATGCTTTCCCGGACTGCCTAGCACCTTGTGGTGTCCATGTGACATATCTCTAACGAATGAAATGAAAACCCCTATTTAGGGCTTTTCTTTCAAAACAAAAAGCAAAGCATCAAAATGAAATATGCTTCTTATTCCCGTATGCCTGGAACATGACACGAGGCCAGAGGTAAGGCAGGTATCTGGGAATGATGCAGCAGATAAAGAAGAAATCCAGATGTGGGAGATGATGGAGCAGAACAAGACAGGGAACCTGAAACATTGAAAACTTCATGGAATTGGTACTCAAGCCATGGATGGCCTGCCTCCTGTTACAGGCAGCCAAGCATAAATATTAACTCAGACAGATCTTAATGCCTGCTTAGAGAAATTTAGAAATGTTGCACATGGCTAGAATAGAAGTCCAAGTGTTATTTAAAAAGTTAAAAAGGGAGGTGTATGAAAAAAGCTGACATACCAAATTATTCAGGCTGCTAAAAAGAAAAGTCAGGAACAACCATGACAAATTGTTCTTGGTTTCCAGTGATGAAGGACGTAAATGCAGCTCTCCGAAGAATGAGTTGTCTCTGTGCACCTGGATGCATATGCTTTCTTTCTTACTGAACATAGCCCAAACATTATTTTACATTATCTAACATATATAAGATAATTTGTAATTTAAATATAAATTGATTAACATTAAATTAAATGAAGAATTCAATTGTTCAGTCACACCAGCAACATTTGAAATGCCCAGCAGACACACGTGGCCAGTGACTATCACATTGGCCAACACAGATTTAGAGTATTTTCATTGTTAAAAGTTCCATGAGATCATGTTGCTTTAATTGGTGGGGGAATTTATCCAAGATTCCTTGACTAACAAGAATTGAACCTTGTTTCAGACTCTATCTGGCAGGATATACGAGCTCTTATTGGGATAGGGAATTTGTTTCCTATTACTATTGAAACAAATCATCATAAGTTAATAGCTTACAATGATACAGATGTATTAACTTGTACTTCTGTGGGTCAGACATCTGAAATGGGTCTCACTGGGCTAAAATTAAGGTATTGGCAGAGTTGCATACCTTCTGGTGGCTCTGGGAGAAAATTCGTTCCTTGTCTTTCCCAGCTTCTAGAGGCCTTTGGGCTGAGCGCTCCTCACGCTACCATCTTCTGGTTCTCCCTCTTTTGCCTCCCTCTTCCACTCATAAGAGCATGTAAGTATGCTGGGCCTGTCCCAATAATCCAGGATAATATGTCCATCTCAAAGTCAGCTCACTGGCAATCTTGATTCTATCTACAACCTCAATTCTTCTTTGCCATGTCACCTAACATATTCATAAGTTCTGGGAATTAGGACATGGACATCTTTGGAGGCCATTTTCTGCCCCCCACCAACAGCATTCAAGGTCCCCCATGATCTGATGCCACCTGTTTTTCAATACTTGTCCCCCTTGAATCCTTTTTTATTCCATGTGTTCCAGCCAAACAAAAATGCTCACTGTCCCCCAGAAATAGCCTTCATTCCAACAAACATGATAAGGCATCTTCTATGCTCTTCCATACTGGGGAAACAAAGATTTAGAGCCTGTCCCTATCTAAAAGATTTCTTTTCAGGCCCATGATCTTTAGATGTTCTCTTTTCCAGAAGTGGCATTTTGAAGCCCCACCCACAGCCTAATTAAAGTACACCTAAATTCTACCTCTTCTAAAAATTCTGTTCAAAAGCCACTTCATCCTCAAGACAATGCCTGACATCACTCCAGAACCAGATGGTAGTCAATGGTGGAACATTTGGGTACAACTCTAAAGATGTTTCCAGCCACATTTAGGTGCCCCCTTTGGGTGACTCCAAGAGATGGGATATGTATGTGCTATGGCATGTGGATCAAGGCCTGGATTCTGGAGTCAGAGTTCTGGGTCTGAATCCCACAAGAAATGTCTATACCTTCTAAGAACAGAGCATCCTCTCTAGTCTTTGGATATGTGTGGAAGAAAAGGGTGGGACTTAGGGTCAATGTGAATCTTAAGATATGTATTTCACTTCATTTTATTAACTTTTTTGGTTACTCTTCTAAATGAAATGGACCTTACTGATACTCCTTTTCTTTACATCTTACCAGTGTCCTTCTCATAATCTTTCATGGTAGAGCACTGACAAGGATCTGTGAATACAGTGTCACCACAATGCCAAGGACATTATGATAGCGATAAATAAACACAAAAGAAATCTGAGACCCTATCAAGAAGGACAGATGGAAAATAAAATCACATTTTCCAGGGTGATTTATCTAAAGTTGTTTATGAGAAGATATTTCAGGGCAAACAGGCCACATCAGAGAAGCATATCTCAGAGTAATTCAACCATCAAGGAGGGAAAGATTGTTTTTATACAAGACCCTTAAACATAAGCCAATACTTTGTTTGTTGTTAAACTAAAAAATAAGACACTCATACAACACTGGAGAGAAAAAAATAACTTTTTAGCTTTTTGAGCTTACAGAAAGAGACTGCAAAGTATATACAATGTCTTGTTTTATTGGCACTTTATTGATGATTTAAAGGATTTCAAGGGTAATTTTGACTCTACACAGTTTTGCTGTATGTGCTGACTTTAAAACACTAACTCCCACATAAGGTATGACTCTACACTTAAGTCCTTTAGCACTTCAGGCCTCAAGAACCCTTCATATTATATAAGTTTCTTGAAAGGCTCTCTGATTCTAATCGAAACTGGCCCCACTAAATCTTAGTATTCATGTTTGCTTTTAAACAACTCATACCTTGTTTTAACACGTAGGAGCTTTTCCCAGTCTTATTTCAGCTGTTTGCAGCATCGTGGGCCCTGGCCCTAAAAAGCTTAGGGTCAGATGGGCTTTGAAGTTTAATTATTAAAGCAGCAATTATACAACTGAGAAGAGCAAAATTGAAAATAAATTCAGCAGCTGATGCTGAGGTGAGTTTGAGAGGAGTCATGGGAGCTGAAAGGACTAGAAGCCACAGACACATTTAAGCAGGGGTTTATATAACCAAATGAGAAGAAGCACAATGTGCTTTACAAATTACAGATTGGAACTTTCTCTTTATTATTTTCACCTTCTTATTAAAAAAAAAAAAAGGTGGATGTAATTCTAAAACATTGCCTGGTCACTGGGAGACAGAGAATAACGCTAGAAGGAAGGAGACCTCAGATTCAGACCTAATCTTTCAGCTCAGTAGCTGGGGACTTGAGAAATGACTTTTTTTTTATTGAAAAGAGAAGAGTGGTTTTTTTTTTTTCCCCCTGTATGTTCCATGTAACTCCAGTTGTGAAAAGTGTTCTGTATGTAAACAGTTTCTGTAGTCAAACAAGTTTGGCCTTGCAAGTTGTCCTGCTAGATTTCCTTCTTAGAAATTTACAATGTACATTAGCATATTAAAGGCTCTGAGAAGTCCCAGAGCAAAGAAACTTTGCTTAAACTCAGTTTAAAATATTTTTGAGCATGGATAGATACCTATTCTGGTGAAAGACAAATTAAAGTGTGTTTTGAGGAACACAATTTGAGAAAACTTCTAGTAAACCTCTGTGTGAGTAAAGGCCATGTCTATGTATTCATGCCAGACTATGGCAAACTATGGCCAGAAGTCCAGATCTAGATCATAAGCTAAGTATAGTTTTTACATTTTTAAATATAAAATGAGGAAAATCAAAAGAATAATATTTCGTGGTACATTCAAATAATATAAAATTCAAATTTCAGTGTCTATAAATAAATGTTTAATGCACACACCCATTTGTTTTTCTATCTTCTATTTGTTACTTTCAAACTACAATGGCAGAATTGTGCAATTGCAACACATTGATGATAATGGCCCTCAAAGTCTAAACTATTTGCTATCTAGCCCTTTTTAGGAAAAGTTTGCAGATCCCTAGAGTAGACACTCAACTAAATTTTGCAAAAGAACAAATGTCTTTATAATTCACTATTCTTGCCACTTCAAATGAAGCTGCCTCATTTTCTGGAGAGATCAAGGTCGTAACTGGTCCAGTATGAGGCCTTCCTTTTTCAAATTGGTCTTTAATATCTTCTTTTCTCTGGTCTCTGTTGTAGCTCAGCTAAGGAATCACTTCAGCTGAGCAAATGCCTAAATTCCAGGTCTTCTCTCCATACCTCAAATTTCCCTAGTTGGCTTCATGAGAGTCTTTCCCAGATTATAGTTATACTCACATGGCAATGTCAGGAAAGAGAGGAAAAAAAGAATTAAGGTTTGGATGACTTTGACTGGGATGTCAGGGTTTACAAAAGCATCACCCACCATTTTTGTTTGGAAGGTAAGGGAGGAACATAAGCAAGAAAAGGAAAGAAGGGAGGGCCACTTGGGTTTATTTTGTAAACATTCTGATGTAAGGCAGGGAAATCAGCCCACTGAGAAAAGACCTGGAACATAGATTTTCATTGCTCCAACCCAACCTAAAGCAGCAGCACAGGGCACTGAGGATCAGAAAAAAACATAGTTTGAATCCTGGCCCCTGCCACAGTTTCCATGTAACCTTAGGGACCAAACTTAACTCATTTATTTGGAAAATGTGTGAGGACTGCCTGAGCCCAGGAGTTTGAGACTACCCGGGATAAAAGAGCGAGACCCTGTCTCTATAAAAAAGAAAAAAAGGAAAGAAAATAAATCTCCCCAGCAATCTCCACTATCTCCCTTCTCTCCCTGTACTCAGTCAGCCCTTTTTCTCTTCCTCAAACTTGCCAACTCCTACTTGCTGTTGTTTTTGCAAGGAGGGTCCCTCCCCTTCAGCCCTTACCTCCCTTTTACATGACTCACTATTCCTCGTCCTTAGGGAGCCCCTTAGACTGCAACCAAGAATGTAGAATTTAAAAGTGCATTTTAGATACCCCCCCCCACTTATTTTCTCCTTTCCCCTCCTTAACTCCCACTACTTCCTTCATTCTTTCCCTAGCACCTCCTGATGCATACTTGTAGGCCACACTTGCTTCTCTAATTATGTTCTTGCTTAAGAAATTCCAGAGGCTAATCTTAGAACTAACCAGGCATGGGGTCCCAACTGCAGAACCCGCCCACCTAAGGGGAGTCATGGATGATTGAGCCACCACTAGGCCGCAGTCAAGATGACGCCAGCCAGACCCAGACGGTTAATGACTCAAGACAGCCATTGGAACAAAGACACGTGGACCGTGCACCTCCACCACTCCCACACGTTTCCCATACCATACTCTTCCCTTTAAGAGTCCCACAGCAAAATTAAAAATCTGAGATGGTACTGGGGGCATGAGTCTGCCATTTTCTCAGGTTGCCAGCTCTTATATAAAACCTGTCTCCCTTCTACCAATTTGAGTTGACTTTCAGGACATGAGCACTGGATCTGGATCCAGTTACCAGATGAGGTCCCATGGCCCTGCTGGCTGCCTTCATAGCACCCTGTACTTCACAGCACTGAGCACCACTGTAACCACACCCTTGCATATCCACATTGCATTTACTTCCTGTCTTCCCTTTAGACCAGCACTGCCCAACAGGATTGCAGCGTGAGCCACAAACATAATTTTAAATGTTCTAACAGTCATATTTTTTAAAAACTAAAAGAAGCACGTGAAAGTCATCTTCATAATATACCTTTTTTAACTCAGTATTCGAAACATTACCACTTCAGCATCATCATTATAAAAGAATTATTAAAGATATATTTTACTTTCTTTTTTCTCTACTAAGTTTTAAAGATCCAGTGTGTATTTTACCCTTTACATCACAACTCAATCTGGACCAGCTACATTTCAAGTGCTCAATAATAGCCTCACATAGCCAACGGCTGGCACAGTGAAAAGATCAGCCAAGACAGTAAACTCCCTGGGGACACACAGCACGCCAGTCTTACTGCTGTATTCATAGTACCAGACTGTGTTTGGTTCAGATGAAAAGTCAAATAAATACTTAAGGGAAAAAAAGAATATTTGTACAGAAGAAGAAATGACGGTACAAAGAGAGGAAGTAATTGGCCCAAGGTCACAGGAATAATCCATGGTAAACCAATTCAAGCCGCCCACTGCCAATTCCCAAATGGAACTCTACTGCCCCCGTGCCTCCTAGAGACTCTTTTAAGCATCTCTCAGGTGACTCTGCCACTCTAGATGCAAACGTGCTCCCAAAAGTCAGCCCAAAGCATCTTTATTAAAAGCTTTACCTTGAAAGATAGAAAAAGTTCGGTTTTGCAAGAAATTTTTCTTTCTATTACCGTGTAAATCCTGTCGATTGATAGGCATTATGTAAGTGGCATTAACGGGCTATGTGCGGACTGCTGCGAATGTTATTTTGAAGTTCTAGTACAGCTATTGTATTATCAGTGGTGATTTCCTTCAGGATTTGGCCTTCAGTTTCTCCAGGCAGAGCTGTAAAGTGAGTCAGAGGTAGCCCTCTCTCCCCAAGATTGCAGGGGTGTGAAGAGGGGGTATGAGGTGTGAAGAGGGTGTCTAGGGTATGAAGATTCCAGTGAAACAACAAGAAATATGATCAGCATGCTTCACATTGCTACTCTTTATTTACCCCCTCTGAAAATCATAGTGAATTTAGTAATAAGAAAAATCTCCCTCCCTCAGAAGGTTTCACTGTAAATGAAGGGACAGCAATCATCAAAAAAAAAAAGAGAGAAAAAAAATATAAGCTCAGCCTAAACTTACAAGTAGAACAAAGGAGTCGTAAAAAAGGTATCACAATAGGATGCTATTTTTGTTATAAAATGCCTATTATACATATTATGTTATAGGAAAGTAATCTAGAACATTTATTTTCAAAATACTAATTATACTTATCATTAGGTAGTACAACTATGAGTCATTTTTTAATTTCTCTGCTCTTAGTTGACACTAGTGTTGAATTTTCTTCAGCAGATATGTATTACTTGTATAAAAAGGTAACAAATAACCATCTAAACAAATCTGTGTACAAATCTGTGACCCCAAACATTCCAATAATATTTAAGTTCTCATTATTTTTGGAAGTGCCCATGAAACTCATTGTTACTTTAGCTTTTGAGTATATAACTCTTACCCTTTCAAGCTCAAATGAGTCCCAGGGACAAGAAAACCTGCCCTCAGTGTTATCAACAGCATGAACCTCCCACAGTGTGTAAACAGAAACCACCACTACACACCTGCAAGCTGCCTGGGAATGAAGGGGGCCTTTGGTAGGATGGGACTGTGGGAGTCAGACGGCTGGGACTGAGATTGGCACAGCTGCCAGAAGCCTTGTTAAGAATTCAACCTCATCAACTGGGAAATGGGGGAGTCGGTTTGGTTGCCAAAGAAAAAGGTGTTAAATGGGAAATCAACATTTTTTCTGTTTTGATGATGATTAATTCAAGTAGCCATTGCCCACTTTCCTGAGAGAAGAGTTCAGATCAGGATCTAGGCCCACAAAGAAGGTGAGTTTCAAAACGTGCTAAGGGTTTAGATTTCCTTACCCGGAGCTACCTCCCCAGGGAGAACTCTTAGCCCAATAGTTCTTAATCAGGTAGATTTTTGCTCCCCCAGGAGACATTTGGCAATGTTTAGAGACAATTTTGGTTGTCACAGCTAGTGGGAGGTGGGTACTACTGGTATCTAGTGATTAAAGTCCAGGGGTGCTGCTGAACATCCCATAATGCACAGAAAAACTCATCACAACAAAGAATTATTTGGCTCAATGTTAATAGTGCTAAGGTTGAGAAACGCATCTTAAACAACGGAGAAAATTGTTTGGATGCTTTGAAGAAAGGCATGCTTTTTTGGCGACAGAAGCCAGATCACTGATATTTGGCTGTATTCTCCATGACCAGCATGCCAGAAGGAATTCCTTGAATGTTCTGAGTATCATGATGACATAAACTATCAGTGAGCACTCGCCTTAGGACAGGCATGGAAAGTGAACTTCACTCAGCATACCAGCTCCAATCTATTGGTAGTCACTTCCAAGTTGGTTCTCTGGAAGCAGAGCTTGAGATGGAGTTTGATATAGGAGATCTTTATTAGGGATCAACACTTGTGAAAATAGAAACAAGATTGAGCAGAGGGAGAAGACAAAACACAATGCAAGTTTGACAAAGCCTCAGCTAAACTTGGAAGCTCTGGAGCTGGTATTGGTGTTTCCCATCAGAGCTTCCCAACAATGGGCAGGAGCAGCTGGGACTTTATAACCCCCTCCCCTAGGACCCTCCTGACTCAGTCACTAGGTGAAGGCTGTCCCAGGAAGGGCATGACTTTCAGTCAGGGAGTACACTGCAGCTTTGACTGACCTCAAAGGTGCTAAAAGTTGGACTGGCTGCTGACCACACTACCTGTAACTGAACAACAAGTCCTTCCTTAAAAGGGAATCTGGATCATACGCCTCCAGGTATACCACAGGGTGCATATACACTCAACAAATAAGCATGCTACAATCGATTAGCAATGCCTGCCATGGTCCATGAGCAGAACAGCTGTATCTATCCTGGGTGTTTGGCAACCCTACATTAGAAACAGGGGCCAAGTGGGTAAGACCTATAGTTGCAATATCACGGTAATGTTTGAAGATCAGCTGGGTCTGTAAGAAACCCAAAAACATGTAAGTCAGTGAGAAATGAAACTGCCTGCCATCTAGTTCACTATCTGATGGGCTGGATTGAAAATGGAAGTGTTCCTTTGGTTTCTGATGAGAAATTGCTTACACTTCCTTTGTTTCTTCCACGTCACTTATTATGTACCCACTATGTGCAAGGCATGGAACTGTTACAGCCTGACTGGGTTCTTTTACCTGCTGACCAGAAAAGCCAATACACTGACAGCAGTTATCACCAGACAGGATTGAATAAATGCAAGGTCACCAAGCAGGAAGATGGGAGATATTTCTCAAAACCACCCCTCCAAAAATGTCAGGCTTAGACATCTCTAGCTTTCACTGAGAGTGTCCCTCTCAGTGTTCTCCCTTGTCCAGTCTTAGTTTTTCAGACTACAGGTTGTAATTTTAACCTTCAGTGAAAGACACAGAGGTTTGCAATCTAGACTTTCAAACAATGTGGAGAGTATCTTTTCTTTCTGTGTCCCCATGGCTTCTGCATTCTGTTTTCCAATCCCTTTTAGACTCATAGAGTTTTCCAAAATTTCCTAGTCTTTAGAGATAAATGTATTCATTATTTTTTATAAGTTAGGATTCACTTTAACCCAGTATTGTAGTAGTTTTGTTTCTTTCTATTGGTGTTGAGAATTTTGGAGCTAAAAGGAGCATTAGAGTCATTGTGTCTGGTTCCCTACCCTGACTCCACACCTAATACCACAGGACAAGTGGCTTCTCAAGGATTCACACACTTCAGGCCTGGGATTCAAAGCTACTCTACCATGTCATTATGCATGAATGTTACTGTGAGGACTTTTTCCCAAGAATGGTACCCCTGAACAGTTTAAAATAATAGAGAGCTATCTGAGAAGATCTCAAAATATGTTAGATATTCACTTAATGTATATAAGCAATGAAGTAGTTGGCTAATAAAATTATAGACCAGGTAATCATTCCGCTATAATCTGTGTGTATTTTCTATAAGATCTATGTTATACATATGTGTGTATGTGTGTGTGTGTGTGCAGCTATGTTCATAACTGATAAAAGATACCAAGAGAATCTAGATATACTTTTCTTCCCTTAAAAGCATTAATAGAATCCGGAATATGGTATAATAAACTATGTCCATGAAAGCCAAAAAACAAGAATATCCAGCTTAGGCTAGGGTTTTTTAAGGAATAATTTGGCAGGCAGAGGGCTAAGTAATGGGCACTGCTGATTGATTAGCAATGAAGTCATAGAGGGGTCATAATTATCTTTATGCACAGAGCCAGTTTCTGGGAGGAGGTCGTAGGACTGGAGGAGTACACTTCCTGGTATGTGTTCAGGGTCGAAGTCAGGCCTCAGGTCCATCAGTTACAAGTCTGAAAAATATCTCAAGACACCATTCTTAGGTGTATAGTAGATACTATTTATAAAGCAAGTTCTACAACCATTGGCTACTGACCCCTGGGCAGTAAACTATTATAGAGGTAAGAGGAAAATCTCTGTGGTGGGCCAGATTTCAGGATGCTACCAAGGCCTGTTGTTTAGGGGAAAATATGTTTATCATGCTCATGGACAGCTTCCCCTCTCTCCAGGGTCAGGACATGAAGATAATCCATTTCTTGCTATTGAAGTGGCTGTGTAAACAGTCATGCATGGAGGAGAGCAGGCTTAGAAACAATAGATCTGTTGATTTCTGACTGCAGCTGCAGCTTTACAGGACTCAGGTCTCTTCTAAAACTTTTAACCCATAACCCTGTATTAATTTTATATAGCTGGTTTCGGAGCTTGATGTTGGGACACAACAGAGAAGAACGAGCCATACGTAATGGGTAACTTCAGCTCTGAACTTGTCAGCCTGGCATTTCTCACCTGATGGATTTTGCTTTTACTCAATCACATTTGTGTCATCAACCCATAGGTGTCTTCAGTCGCTACAACCTAGCCAGAAGAATCCATTAGTACAATAGCAAGCCTTTAGGATTCCACCTGACCCTCTCTGCTAAGTGTTCACTAGCTTTGACATGGAAGTTAAGTAAGAAGATGGTTTCTTGTTGTATTTACATTATTTTGTGGATTTGATTAAAACAGACCACATATGTCTGGGAATGAGAGAAGAATGTGCTAGTAGGAAAGCATTTGAAGATTCAGTGCATGGTGAAAGGAGCTAGAAAACTCACCCAGCTAGTAACAGTAATAATACTAGTGGTCGTGGTTATAACAAATATAATTAATGACTTTTTAAACACTATGGGTTACACATTTTGAAAATTATTTTACATAAATTGATTAGAGAGTCCCTCACTGACTTTTTTAAATTAAAGTGATGAGCCGGGCACAGTGGGTCATGCCTATAATCCCAGCAATTTGGGAGGCAGAGGCGAGAGGATTACCTGAGCCCAGGAGTTCACAACAAGCCTGGGAAACTTGGCAAAACCTCATCTCTATTACAAATCAAAAAATTAGCTGGGCGTGGTGGCACGTGTCTGTAGTTCCAGCTACTTGGAAGGCTGAGGCAGAAGGATCGCCTGAGCCCAGCAGGTAAAGGCTACAGTAGCCGTGAGCATGCCACTGCATTCCAGTCTGGGTGTGACAGAATAAAACGCCAACTCAAAAAAAAAAAAAAAAAAAGTCAATTGAGTCAATTGGTAGTCTTTATCCACAAGCCTTACCTACAATCAAGTAGGTTGATGTCTTTTAAGATAATGCATAATGTTAAAGAACAAACTTTATAAACCTAATGTTGTTGTTCACTATAATAAACACAAACTAGCCGGGCTCGGTGGCTCAGCCTGTAATCCCGCGCCTTGGGAGGCTGAGGTGAGTGGATTGCCTGAGCCCGCGGGTTCGAGACCCGCCTGGGCAGGCGAGACCTCATCTCTACAATAAATCAAAAAATTAGCCGGGCGTGG
>CAUYQG010192537.1:0-20094 GCA_963574415.1 Tarsius wallacei
GGCACTGGGCAAATCCAATTCTGAGATACCAAAAGCAAAAGCCCTAAGTCCCACCAGCTTACCTCTAATGCTTTATTAAGAATATCTCCCTTGTTGTCGCATTGGTTTTCTAGCATGTCTTCATAGATATCCACAAGAAAGGCAATTAGGTATGGGGAACTGTGACTTGGTTGTAAATCAAGTAATTGATTTAACAAATTGGGATATTTAGAAAGACCACGATCCTGTAAAATCCTAAAAACAAAAACCAACAAACAAAAACTCAATTTTGAGAAAAAAGAACAAAACCAGTATAAAGATCAAGAGAAAATAACCCCTGAAACACAAGCAAAAAAAGGAGATTTACTTTAAGTGAATAAAAGACTAAAACTAAATGAAACTTTTAAATTATGTGTCTTATCATAGATAATTAAGAGCTAAGTAAAATTAATTTTTTAAAAATGAAGCTTAAAGATGTTCATTTATAACCCAAACTAAGTAACACACAAAATTAAAGCAGAAAATAAATCATCTTAAATTTTAAAAATGAAGGACAAAAACGGGAGAGATCTTGTTTCTTGAGTTGATGCCTTATCCCTTGAGCTCTCCAGATACTGTAGGCCCCACTCCTGACACATCTCCAGTTATGACTGGCTCTATACTTTTTCTTTGGTCACAGTTTCCTTGAAGACCCTAGAGTTCAACAAAGACCTTGGTTATGTCAGTGGCTGAGCAAATAAACTTTTTCTATTTGAGAGGTAACAAAAACAGAAAGATCGGCTATCCACATATGCAATCTGTTTGTAACCAGTCTACCATGCTTGATCGTGTTCCTGAGCTGAGCAGAGCCTGGGTGTGTTTGTTCCATTCTTTATACTAAAAAAGACTTATAAATACAATTAAAACTGTGCTATTGTTTACTTAGGGATTATTCTATACTCTGTGAGGTATGTGCAAGGGAGGTGCAGAGAAGGGCAGAGGACACTGTTTCTGAGAGTTATCATAACACTGTTAGGCTTGTGCTGTTAGGTTCAAAAAAATGAAAAATTATTTAATATCCTTTTGGAATCTGATTATGGAATATATTCCATGATGCAGCATATAGCAGCTTGTTAGGTTTTTACATTAAAAAAAAGAAAAAACAACCTCTTACCCTTTCAAATAGTTCCATGCACTTTCATTATGTGGTACTAGCTTGATCATTTCCAAAGTGTACCTGTAAGAAAAAAAATGTGTATTACTTTAAAAGAGCAGTACAATGATAATAAATAGTTTTAATAAGATTGTGGCACAGGTTTCACTTGAGTCAGTCTTTACTGCATCTCTTTTAGTGAACACTAACACTTCTCATTTTAAGTGCCACTGATACTTCTCTAGGTCATATCTAAATTAGAGAATCCCTCGAGTTTGTAGTTGTCAATTCAATTCTAGGGAAGGACACTTAACTTATCAAAAGGCTTCAATTCACAAGAGGAAAATAAATTAATATGAAATATTTCTTTTAAATAATATAGGAGGTTTTTCTTTTGAAAGAAATGTCAGCTAAAACAAGGAGACTTTCCTTTTACTGGCAAAGCAACCTTGAGAAATAAAGTCTAAAATCTACTTTTGCCTTAACAAATCCTTAGTCACTAAAAAAGAGAATTTACATAACCTTAAGAGTTATAGTTTTAAAAGAGTATGTAAATTACTAGACAAAGAATAAACATTTTAAAAAGGCACAAGTGTATATCTATTTATTATGTTCTAAAACAAGATTACTAGTAAACTGTGATGTGATTCCCAGTCAAAATGAATACTCCATACCGTTCTCTTCCCCTTAAGTAGATTATTAAATATAATTCAGACCCAATTACCAGAAATTCCAAGGCAGTTACAGAACTTTGTGTCACCAAGTACTTGCTCAGATGAGTAAGTCACTGACTGGCTTGGTAGTCTTGATTTTGCTGCAGTACTGTTACTATAGAGAGCAATAATAAACTCATTCAACATTATAAAAAGATATTCCCAACTACTTTTATATGACCTAATGTTTTAATTATTTGTAAAACCATGTCCCTGCAGGGCTTAGCTGCTCCTTGTTTAAATTATTAATTTTATTTTGGCAATAAATTTTTATTCACAAACATGTGCATCAAAACATTATCTATTTTCATGGCTAAAACATGGACTTTGAGATCAGACTGTGAGCTCCAAATCCTGGCCCCACAGTTATTATCTATGTGCTCTTACACAAATTAAAGAATTGCTTGGAACCTCGAATTCTTCATGAGGTGCCTCAGAGTTGTTAGAATTAAGAATTCCTAGCATACAGTAAATGCTTGATAAATACTATTAATGGTACCAGTAGACTAGGTACTCATATGAAAATATGGCCATTGTACAGTAAGTGAAAAAAGCAATGCCTGGCCGGGTGCAGTGACTCACACCTGTAATCGCAGCACTTTGGGAGGCCAAGACAGGAGAATCACTTGAGGCCAGGAGTTTGAGACCAGCATGGGAAACACAGTGAGAAGCCACCTCTACAAAAAATAAAAAAAAGTTAGCCAGGTGTGGTGGCACATGGTGGCACACGCCTGTAGTCGGCTACTTGGGAGACTGAGATGGAAGTATCACTTGAGCACAAGAATTCAAGACTGCAGTGAGCTATGATTGTAGCACTGCACTCCAGCTTGGGTGACAGAGTGAGATCCTGTCCCTTAAAAAAAAAATGCAAAATTCACAAAACTATAACTCACTCTAGAGAATAGAATGTGGGAAGAAGAATAAGAGATTTTGATTTTTTGCTTTATATAATTCAGTATAATTTTCCCCCCATAACTATACTGCATTACTTTTTCTTTTTTTTTTTGAGTTGGCATCTCATTCTGTCGCCCAGGCTGGAGTGAAATGGCATGCTCAGGACCACCGCAACCTTGACCAGCTGGGCTCAGGCAATCCTTCCGCCTCAGCCTTACACAGTTCCTTCAAAGTAGCTGGAACCACAGATGTGTGCCACCATCCTCAGTTAATTTTTTGATTTATTGTAGAGACGAGGTCTCGCCATGCTGCCCAGGTTGGTCTTGAACCCATGGGCTCAGGCAATCCTCTCACCGTGGCCTCCCAGAGTGCTGGGATTACAGACGTGAGCCACCGCGCCCAGTTATTACTTTTAAAATAAAAGGGAAACAAATGAAGAAAGTAATCAGGTACATGTATCTGTATGTTTAAAGATAAAAAAATTAAAACACTGTAAATTCTAGACAACTACAGCTACAATTAACATTTCAAATATTTCTTGTATCTATCTTGAGAGGGTAATAAACTTTAAGGAAAGCTCTTTTAAATTCTTGGCTGATTAATTCTATTTGGTAACAGAAAGCAGTGAAGTACCTCTGAAGGCTAAGAGAGAAGTTTGCAGTTTTAAAACACTTCATATTCAATTTTTAAATTGTTTTGACTTTTTTTTTTTTAGTTGGAGTCTCACTCTGTCGCCCAGGCTGGAGTGTACTGGCACGCTCACAGCCACTGCTACCTCAATCTGCTGGGCTCAGGGGAGCTTTTCGCCTCAGCCTTCCAAGTAGCTGGAACTACAGATGCGTGCCACCACACCCAGCTAATTTATTTTATTGTAGAGGGTCTCGCCAAGTTGCCTAGGCTGGTCTCGAACCCCTGGGTTCAGGCAATCCTTTCATCTCTGCTTCCCAAAGTGCTGGAATTATAGGCGTGAGCTACTGCACCTGGTTTTTTTTGACTCTTAGCATAACGAAGTAACACAAAGTAAGGAATATGTAGTATTGAAATCCATTAATTATTAATTAGGTTAATTCAAGGTAGAAAAACCTGAAACATTCTTTTAGCAAGAGAACTTCTTCAGTTAAGTCCACTGTTACTTCTCAGACCAACACTGCTCAACAGAACTTCCCGTGATGATGGAAATATTATTCATGTGTTTTGTCCCATATGATAGTCACTAGCCACAGGCAGGTCCTAGACACTTGAAATGTGACTACTGCAAATGAGAAACTGTGATTTTTAATTTTATGTAATTTTAATTGAAGTTCAAATAGTGTGGCTAGTGCTACCATACTGGACAGTATAGGCATACCTTGCTGATACCACAGGTTTAGTTCCAGAACACTTCAACAAATCAAATAGTGCAATAAAGCAAGTCACACAATTTTTCAGGGTTCTCAGTACAAATAAAATATATTTTTACACTATACTGTGATCTGTTAAGTATGCAATGGCATTATATCTAAAAAAATAAACAAAAAAATACAATGTACATACCTTCATTTAACAACACTTTATTGCTAAAAATTATATGATCATCTGAGCATTCAGCAGTTATAATCTTTTTGCTGGAGGAGGGTATGGCCTCAATGTTGATGGCTGGCAACTGATCAAGGTGGTCGTTGCTGAAAGCTGGGGTGGCTGTGGCAATTTCTTAAAATAAGACAGTGAAGTCTGCTGCATCGATTGACTTTTCCTTTCAAACAAAAGGTTTATCTGTAGTACGCTATGCTGTTTGACAGCATTTTACCCACAGAACTTCTTTCAAAATTAAAACTGAAGTCAACCCTCTCAAATCCTGCTGCTGCTGAATCAACTAAACTATTTATGTAATATTCAAAATATTAAAGATCCTTTGTTGTCATTTCAACAATGTTCATAGCATTTTCACTAGTAGATTCCATCTCCAGGAACCATTTCTTTCTTTCTTTCTCTCTTTTGTTGAAATAGAGTCTCTCAGTGTTGCCCAGGCTAGTCTCAAATTCCTGGCCTCAAGCAATCCTCCGGCCATAATCTCCCAAAGGGCTAGGATTACAGGTTGTCAGCCGCTATGCCCAGCCCCAAACCCACTTTCTTTGTTTATTCATAAGAAGCAACTTCTCAACTATTCAAGTTGTATCATGAGATTATAGCTATTAAGTCACATCTTCAGGCTCTACTTCTAATTTTAGTTCTCTTGCTATTTCCACCACATCTGCAGTGACTTTCTCCACTAAAGTTTTGAATCTCTCAAAGTCATCCATGAGGGCTGGAATCAATTTCTTCCAAGCTCCTGTTATATGTTGGTATATTGACCTCCACCTATGAATCACAAATTTTCTTAATGGCATCTAAAAGTTTGAATAAATTCCAGAAGATTTTCAGTTTACTTTACCCCGATCCGTCAGAGGAATCACTATCAATGGCATCTGTATCTTATGAACTGTATTTCTTAAATAATAACACTTGAAAGTCAAAATGACTCCTTGATCCATGGGAGGCAGAACAGATGCTGTGTTAGCAGGTATGAAAACAACATTCATCTCCTTATATGGCTCTGTCAGAGCTTTTGGGTGACCAGGCGCATTGTCAATGAGCAGTAATATTTTGAATTGCATCTTTTTTTCTAAGCAGTAGGTCTCAACAGTGTGTTTAAAATAGTCAGTAAACCATGCTGTAAACAGATGTGCTGTCATCAGGCTTTGCTGTTCCATTTATAGAGCTGAAGCAGAGTAGATTTAGCTTAAGATTTTCAGAACAGTCAATGAGAACTGGCTTCAACTTCAAGGCACCGACTGCATTAGGCTCTAACAAGAGAGTTGGCCCGTTCTTTGAAGCTCTGAAGCCTGGCATTGACCTCTCCGACAATTAAAAAGTCCTAGATGGCATCTCTTTCCTATAGAAGGCTGTTTCTTCTACATTGAAAACCTGTTGTTTTGTGTAGCCACCTTCATCAATGACCTTAGACAGATCTTCTGGATAACTTGCTGTGGCTCCTACATCATTACTTGCTGCTTCACTCTGCACTTACGTTATTGAAATAACTTCTTTCCTCAAACTTCACATATCAACCTCTGCTAGCTTCCAACTTTTCTTCTTTCTTTTTAATTTCTTTTCTTAGAGACAAAGTCTGGCTGTCACCCAAGCTGGAGTGCAGTGGTTTTATTATAGTTCACTGCAGCCTCAAACTCCTGGGTTCAACGATCTTTCTGCTTCAGCCTCCTGAGTAGCTGGGACTCTACAGACATGTGACACGACACCTGGCTAACTTTTTTTTCTTTTGTAGAGACAGGGTCTTGCTATGTTGCTCAAACTCCAATTTTTCTTCTGCAGCTTCCTCACCTCTCTCAGCCTTCACTGAACTGAAGAGAGTTAGGGTCTCCGGATTAGGCTTTGGTTTAAGGAAATGTTGTAGCTGGTTTGATCTTCTATCCACACAATTCAAACTTTTTCCATATCAGCAAAATGCTGTTTCAATTTTTTATCCTTTGTGTGTTCACTGGAGGTAACACTTTTAATTTCCTTCAAGAACTTTTCCTCTGCATTCACAACTTGGTAAACTGGTGCAAGAGGCCTAGCTTTGTGCCTATCTCAATTTTTGACATGCCTTCCTTACTAAGCTTAATTTTTTCTAGCTTTTGCTTTAAGATGAGAGACTGCAATTCTTCTTTTCACTTGAGACTTAGAGGTCACTGTAGGGTTATTAATTGGCTTAATTTCAATATTGTTTTGTCTTAGGGACTAGGGAAGCCCAAGGAGAGAGGAAGAGATAGGGGAACAAACGCAACACTGATGTTTGCCATCTTATATGGGCATAATTCATGACACTTCAAAACAATTACAATAGTAACATCAAAGTTGACTGACCACAGGTCCCTATAACAGATATAGTAATAATGTAAGATTTAAAATATTGCGAGGCTTGCCAAAATGTGACAGAGACACAAAATGAGCACATGCTATTGGAAAAATGACACTAATAGACTTGCTCGATGTAGGACTGCCATAAACCTTCAATTTGAAAAAATATATAATATCTACAAGGCTCATAAAACCAGGCATGCCAATATAGCTTTAGACAGGAAAGCAGTAAAAATAAAGCATAAGGTGTGCTTGAGGTAGCCTAGAGCAGAGTAGTTAATGTAACACATGGATTGAAACCTTTTTATTTTTAATTTAAATCACCAAAATCCTCCACTGAGAATAAAAAAGAAGAGCTAGCTGCCTTGATCCACATAGAAGTGAGGGTAAAGAGAATAAGAAGCAGATGCACCATAAGAATCTGCTCCTCTCAAAAGTTGTTCAAACAAGTTTATAATTAAAATTATAACTACCTTCTCATCAAGCTTTAAAAGCAATAAGCATGTTCAAATTGTGAAACAGACACTGAGACAAAATGAACAAATTAGGTCAGGAAAAAAGTGGCTATTAATGTTTATGAATACAATATAGAAATTGATGCCAATTCAGAAATTTCTAGTTCTTATAACAATAGATTTTTGTAAAATAGTTCAGAACTTGGAGTGATTTTGCCCCTCAGGGGATATTTGGCAATGTCTGAAGACATTTTTGTTTAAGGCCAAGAATGCTGCTAAGTACCCTACAATACACAAAGCAGCCCCCACAACCAAGGTGTATCTGGCCCAAAACCTTGCACTAGGGTAAGATGGTACCTGGGGAACGAGTAGCTAAAAATGCAGCAGAATTTAACAAGGTAGTTTTAAAATAAAGTTTCTTAGACACTATGAAATCTGATTTCAATTTCCAGTAGCAACATATTTCAAGAAACTCAAGACACTAAAAAGCAGAGGTATACTATATTATGTGTAAGTCTATTTTTTTCCTCTCAGCATCCTGTCCTACTTTAGTGCCACTGGGTAGGATCTTGTTCTTCACTGTCTGCCCAGTGTCTGTGGCATGGTAGGTATGCAAACTGAGTTTTAATGAATAAGCAAGTGAAGATTACTAACTGGACTTCTCTCTCCAATACAGCACGATCATTGTAGCCAGTGGTGTTAGAAATGACGAAGTATCTTTGGTTCCAGACAGAGTTATTTCTCACATCCTCTTTGAGAAGTTGGTCTACATACTGCAGCTCATTATCCCAAAGTTTAAATTCCTGAAAGAAAATTTTAAAAAACCATGCACTTAGAAATGTCCCACTATTTATAAATAATAAAAGTAAATTTTAAAAACTTCAGCAAAGCTAAGAAGGTAGAACTGAAGATGTAGGATTTATCACATATTTAGAGGGAAGTGATAGTTGTAGGTCAAGTAAATAGAGGGGGATAAAGTATGAAATTGAGGATAGAGCCTGGGAAGACATACAGATAGCAAGAAAAAAGACCAAAGAAAATTTAGGAGGGAAAAAAAAACAAACTCACTAGTAAGAGAATGAATAACTATAATAGAGAATATAAATTTGATGTGATTTGATATTGATATACTAAAGGAAAAGGGCAGTATTTAAAAATTTACATTCAAAAATGTAAATTAAGTAAAAGGCTGACACTAAAAAATGCACATATATAATAAGATTACATTAAAATACAAGTAAAGAAATACATAAAATTGGATTTAAATGTAAATGTTCATTTTAAAGTTGTTTTGATAAAAAAAAATTATGGGAGAAAAGAACCAAGAAACAATTTAAAAGAGGAGAATGGTCAAAACTTACAAATGCTGCAAAAGTAGGGGACATTAACTATGAAAAAGATAATGAAGTTATATTTCTTATTTGTTAATAGCAGAAAAGTAAGAATTTCCATATAAGTCACAGATTTTACAGTGATAACAAAAATAACTTCATTAAGGAAGATAACATTCTTGTGAAAATTCCCATGTGCTGGTAAGTAGTAGAGTTCAGTGATACCAGTATGGGTCACTGACTGGTGTCCTCACACCGTTAGCAGTCTGCAGCATGTTAAGTATAAAAAGAAAGAGTAAGCATTTGCAAGCTTTTATGGTACATCAATGGAACAATAATTTCACGTTTACTAAATCTAATAATAAAAAATTGGGACTTTTTTTTTTTTGAGTCAGGGTCTCACTTGGTTACTCAGGCTGGAGTGCAGTGGCACAATCATGGCTCACTGTGACTCTGACCTGCTGGGCTCAGGTGATCCTTCAGCCTGACTCCCAAGAAGCTGGGACAACAGGTACATGCAATCACACCTGGCTAACTTTTTTACTTTTTGTAGAGACAAGGTCTTGCTATTGTTGCCCAGGCTGGTCTTGAACTCCTGGGCTCAAGCAATTCTCCTGCCTTGGCCTTCCAAGGTGTTGGTGTTGCAGGCGGGAGCCACTGCACCTGGTGGTTAGTATTTTTATAAATGTTTTGTTTTTGTTTTCAGACTCATAGGAAGTTACAAAAAATGACAGAGTCCTGTGTACCCTTCACTTAGGTTCTCCAAATGGTAGCATCTTACTAACTAAAGCACAATCCCAAAATTAGGAAAATGACATCAGCACGTTATTATTAATGGAACTGCTATCCCTATTCAGATTTTATACGTACTCACTTATGTGTATGTCGCAGGGATGAGGTAGTTGTGGGGTGCAATACAGTTCTATGCCATTTTATCTCATGTATAACGTAACCACCACAACAGTCATAATATAGAACCATTCCCTCACCACACAGAAACTGTCTCATGCTACCCCTTTATGGTTGTACCCTTTTCCTCAGCCCCTGGAAACCATTGATCTGTTCTCCATCTCTATAATTTTGATATTCAAGAAAGTTTTCGAAATTGAATCATATAGTATGAAACTTCACGAGGTAGCTCTTTTTCACTAAGTACATTGCCCTTGAGATCCAACCAAGTTGCTGCCTACTCCAATAGTTCATTCCTTTTTATTGCTGAGTAGTATTCTCTGTTTACTTCATTTTTAAAGTAATTCATTTTTATTGTATTTTACATCAGCAAGATATATATATATATATATATATATATATATATAAAATTCAGTAAAATACATTCGATCTGTGATGGACTGGGGGGCAAAGAACAATCCTCCCCTCAAGAAGCTCTAGTATAAAGTGTTAATGCCAAATAACATACAGATCAAGTATTCATGTATGTTTATAATGCTTAAAATTACTGTTTACAACTGAAATTCTATCACATTTATAATATGTATGTCATAAAATATTTTTAAGGGATTGTCTCATATTCCCACTTAAAGTAATTAAAGAATATACTAATTTCACTAAGTTCTCACTGAAAAGAACTGAAATACTAAAAAATCGCTTTCCATATAGAAACAGACTTAGAACAGGGTTTCTCAGCATTGGCATTACTAACAGTCTGAGCCAGATCATTCTTTGTGTGGGAGCTGTCCTGTGCATTTTGGGATGTTTAACAGCATCCTGGCATCAACCCACTAGATGCCAGTAGCACCATGCCCAAAGTTAAGACAACCAAAAATGTCTCTAGACACTGCCAGATGTCCCCAAGGGGACACAATCACTGCTGATTGAGAACCACTGACTTACAGGAATTTAAGAATATATATATATGTCCCACTTTCAACTTTGGGACAAGTTATTTTCTTCCTTTTAATTAAGCATTTAATAATTCAGTCCTCAGAATTCATTTGCCTTTCATTATAGTTGAAATCATCTTTTAAAACTATGTTGAAAACATATGAAATCATAATACATCAGATGTGAAAAAAAGGAAGAAATGTATGTATATTTTATTTATAAAATAAAGAGAAACGTACAAGCTGCAACACAATTAAGAGATATTTTGGAATCCTTTCTCATAGGAACCTTTTATGATAATTTCAGTAAGAAGCATACTGAGTGAGGGGGTTTTTCAGAGATATTGGTAACGTTCTGTTTCTTAAGTTGTTGTGGTAGATGGGTAGAGCTCTGTGTGTGTGTGTGTGTGTGTGTGTGTGTGTGTGCGCGCGCGCACGTGTGTATAAAATGTATTCTTTTATATGATAAAATTTTTTTATAAGTAAAAATACTGAGTATCTTCAGAAAGTGTATCCCTTTAATTAAATTTGGGAATATTTAAATTTTAAGTAAAAAAATTTTTGAAGAAATGCTGTTAGCATGTATAATGAATACTGCAGAAAGTAGCAATTCATAGGAAAAATTCACAGGAAATAACACTAGAATTGTTCGCTAGAATAATAACAAAGTGCTCAGAGTTGGAGTTATAGCTATTCTATTCAGGATTTAGTTTAAAATTTTAACACATCAGTAGAAATAAAATATGTAATAATTACTGCAAATTCATATTCCAAAGTTTATATATGCAAAAATCTTAATATGTAATATGCTCTTGCTAATTAAAATACAGCTGTATTAAAAATGTATGACTTTTTATACTCGATTCACTAGCAAACACAAGATTTGATGCAAATTCAATCTAAAAAATATTTTAAATTTACTATTTTTCATCTTTAACAGGAAACTATTCACCAACATAAAAGTTATATTATAAAGATTAACCAACATAAAGGATATCAGGTTTTAAGTATCTTAATTTTTAATCATTATATATTGTATGTAATAATTTATATGTTTTATGTTTTGGTTTAGAAGTATACTTAGACTTTTACAATAATTTTACTTATTTAGTTCAGTTAAAAAATAAAAACTTGAAAAACACTGTAACAAGACAGACAATACCTGAATAACCCATTGTCGATGCTGCCAGGCATGATAATTCTTTGCATCCTGATTAAGAATATCTGCAATAAACTCAAGCTCCTGAGATGGATCTTTCAGCCATTCCACTAATACTCGCCTATGATGCCTAAAGCCCAGAGAAGAAAGGAGAGAATTTTTTTGTTAATTTACCCAAGTACTAAAATATCAGCTGCATGTGTTGTCTAGGTGATTTGGAAGGACACCCAAAAAAACAAAAATTAATCTCTAATTCTCAAGACTACTGGAGAGAAAAGGTAACACAAAGGAAGCAATAAAAGAACAATTTCAAAAGGCTAACAAGCTGAGGAACAGAAACATAAATATGTAAAATGAAATCAGATATACTAGCTTAAAGAAGGTTTATGTCTAGCTAAATCTGGAAGTCTAGAACAGTAATCTTTTCTGTTCTTTAGAGACAGTCTGGTTCTGCCACCCAGGCTGGAGAGCAGTAGCACAATCACAGCTTTCTATATAACTTAACTCCTGGGCTCAAGCAATCCTTCCACCTCAGCCTTCTGAGTAGCTAGGACTATAGGTGTGTTCTGCCACACCCAGCTAATTTTTTAATTTTTTTGCAGAGATGGTGTCTTGCTATGTTGCCCAGGCTAGTCTCAAACTCCTGGGCTCAAGCTATCCTTCCACCTCGGCCTCCCAAAGCAGTGGGATTATGACATGAGCCACCATGCCCAGCCACAATAATTGTTTTACAACTACAAAACTGTCAAACAAAAAAGACTGCATAAGGAGAGACAAGAAGGAAAGTGACATTATTTTATTAAGCACAGAAGTTCCTCTTCTTAAATATCTGTCAGTTTTCCCTATATACAAAGCGGCAACATACAAGCAACTTCTCATTCCACAAGTTAGTGGGCATAACTGAATTTACTGCTGGCAAGTAGCTATGACAAGCTGCAAGTTTGTCAAAAGAAGAATTTCTATACTAGAAAAATACTTCTAAGAGCTTTATCCTGGGTTTCATTCTTATAATTTTTTTTAGCTGAAATATTTTTAACAATTAGTCAAAAATTTTAAAAAATTCACTGTGGTTATGGTTGCATATATCTGTAAATATACTGAAAACCACTGAATTATACTTGTTATATGGTTGAACAGCATATGAATTATATCTCAATACAGCTGATTTTTATTTTTTTGAGTTGGAATCTCACTCGTCGCCCACGCTGGAGTACAATGGCACGCTCACGGCCATCGCAGCCTCAACCTGCTGAGCTTAGGTGATCCTTCCGCCTCAGCTACCACGCCCGGCTAGTTTTTGTGATTTATTGCAAAGACGAGGTCTCACAAGTTGCTCAGGCTGGTCTCGAACCCCCGGGCTCAGTCAATTCTCTTGCCTCAGCCTACCAAAATGCTGGGATTTCAGGCTGAGCCACCGCGCCCGGCCCCAAATGATTTTTAAAAAATCTATTAGCAGCCAGGTACCATGGTTCATGCTGTAAATCCTAGAACTTTGGGAGGCTGAAGCAGGAGAATTGCTTGGGCCCAGACTGGGCATTCAGTAAGACCTTGTTTCTACAAAACAAACAAAAAAGGGGTGTGATGGCATGCACCTGTAGTCCCAGCTACTTGAGAGGCTGAGCCAGGAGAAACGCCTGAACACAGGAGGTCAAGGCTATAGTGAGCCATGATTGTACCACTGCACTTCATTTTTCCATGTTGGGTATAGGCACCAGATCTTCCTTGTTGAAAGATCTCTCTCCTCGGAACACATCCCAGCAGTGAGGGTTTCAGTTTTTTGATTTCATAGAGAACAATCGCTGGTTTCAGGTTTTACTGGAGGTCAAAGTTTTTTTCCCCATTGTATGTCCAGGCCATACAGCTTGCAATTTTGGCTCTGTCGCATATTCAAAACAACGTGACATTCTGTTATGGACAGAGTAGGGCCAGTATGGGCTGGTCCTGTAGTTACATAGACAAGCCTATCTTCCTGCTGTGCCACAAACATCATCAACCCACCTCAGGGCCTTTGCATTGCTGTTCCCTTTGCTGAGGATGCTCTTCCTCTGTATCTATAGTGCTCATTCCTTCATTTCCTTCAAGCTTTTTCGCAAATGGTAACTTCCCAGTAATGTCTACCCCGATCCTCCAACCTAAATACAGTTCCCTCTACTAACATTCCCAGCCTGCCTCATCTTATTTAATTTTTTATTTGTGCATTTTTTGTAGAGACATAGTCTCATTATGTTGCCCAAGCTGGTCTCGAACTCCCAGCTTAAACAGTCTTCCCGCCTCAGTCTCCCCAAGTGCTAGATTACAGGCATGAACCATCGCATTAATCACCTTAAATTAATATATTATATGTACTTTCTTACTTATTATGTTTGTTTTTCTCCTCTCACTATAAATGTAAGCTCTATAAGGGCATGGGTTTTTATTTGTTCATTGATACATCCTTCGTTTCTAGAATTGTGTCTAATATACCCGTCAGTGCTTGATAAAACGTGTTAACCAATGAGGGTCTCCCAGTCTCATATGAGAAGCTTCGGCCAAAGAAAAAGAGTCATAGCAAAAATCTTATTAACTTTTGGAGGCTTCCTTTATTTATTCAAAAGAAAATTTATATCTTTATGAATGTACATGAAATTTAATTCTGAATCTTTTTTTTTCATTTAGTCAACAGATATTTATTGGTGCTTGGAAATGTGCCAGCCGCTTTTCTCAGCACTTGAAAATCTTTAGTAAACAAAAGTGACAAATCCCATGCCTTCCTCAGCCTTACATTGTAGTGGAGCAAGACAATAAATGGAAAGCACGATCAGGAAATTACACCTTATGTTCTAAGTAGATAAGCACTATGGAAATATACATACTCATGTACATATATCTATACACACTATGTCAGTCAATAGCTTAGGAAGCTTCTGGTGTGAAGGGGACACTTCTCAGAGTAATTTTCTTGTGAACCTTCATATGACAGTGGAATGTGGATGACTGGCAGTAGCTTCTCTTGCAAACAGGGCACATAGTGGGCTTCTCTCCTGTGTGGATTCTCTCATGAGCCCGCAGGTTAGTTTTGTGGCTGAAGGACTTTTCACACATGCTGCATCTGAAAGGTTTCTGTCTTATGTGAATTATCTGATGCACGTTCAGGTCTGATTCCTAGAAGAAGCCTTTGTGACACTTGGCACAGACAAATGGCCTCTCATTCTTGTGTCTTCATTGGTGGGCTAATAAGTGACAGCGATACCTAAGATCTTACGGCATTCCTCACATCTGTATAATTTTGGGGCTCCATGGGATCTTTTTGGGTGTACCCCAACCGTGGAGTTTCTCTCATTGTTCTGGTGGGTAGGTACAGGCTCAGGCGAGGACTGACACTGACCTGGCCTGGAAGGAAACCCCAGTCCTACCTCTGTAGGGACTTTTTGATAAGAGTGTCCCTTCAAAGATCCCTCCTGGGATCTGGAAGCACCTAGCCCTATTCTTTTGGAGTTGTGTGGGTTCTCACAAGAAAAACCTCCCTTTTCAGGCCTACGAGCATTCTCTTCCTGGATAATGAGTAAGGTAGGTGTTTGATTGCCTTGGCTAGAAATACTGTCATTTACTCAAGTGACATTCAATGAAATTTTGCGGCCATCTTTATCTTCATGTTCTTGTCCTGTTTCCAAGGGAGTATCTTGTGGTATCTCAAAGGGTGACCCCGTGTTCTCTCCTCTTGAGGTTCCTCTTGACATCTGGTTTGTGAGATGAACAATGACTTCTCTTAAGGGTGTATTCTCAGAAGAGAGAGCGTCCTATTCCTGAAGGTAAACATGGACTTCCTTCTTGGTTTAACTTCAGACTGGATAATCCTGGGCTGAACACTGAGCTGGTATGTATCCTGAATCTTGTTTTAGCAAATATTTTACTCTTTGAGACAGAGAAGTAAGAAAGGTTTTTTTTGAGTCAGAGTCTCATTCTGTCTTCCAGGCTGAAGGGCAGTGGCACGCTCACGGCCACCATAGCCTCGACATGCTGGGCTCAGGCGATCCTTCCACCTTAGCCTGGAAAATTCCAAGTAGCTGGAACCACAGGTGTGCGCCAACACACCTGGCTAATTTTTTGATTTATTGTAGACACAAGGTCTCTCTATGTTGCCCAGGCTGGTCTTGAACCCCTGGGCTCAGGCAATTCTCTTACCTCCACTTCCCAAAGTGCTAGAATTACAAGTGTGAGCTACCACGCTCAGCTGAGAAGTAAGAAAGTTTCAAACAACCAGCTTCATTCTCTCCTTCAAAGAACAGTTATGTTTTGTTTTGTTTTGTTTTTTTGTTTTCTTAGTCAGGGTCTCCTCTGTCACCCAGACTGGAGAGCAGAGGCATGATTACAGCTCATAGCAGCCTTAGTCTTCTGGGCTCAGGTAATCCTTCTACCTTTGACTTCCAGTAGCTGGGATGGCAGGCACACACCACCATGTCTGGATACGTTTTTTGTTTTGGGGGTTTTTTTAGTAGTGATGAGATCTTGACAAGTTGCCCAGGCGGGTCTTGAACTCCTGGGCTCAAGCAATCCTCTTGCCTCAGCCTCCCAAAGTGCTGGGATTACAGGCGTGAGCCACCACGACTGGCTCTAGTTAAGTTCTTTTGCTGGAGGTTAAAGTTTATTTTACCAGAATCAGTAGTATGAAAGGGGGAAGGAAGACACACTACAAATTAACATGGGGGGAAGCAGACCAGGGCTCCCAGGTAAATATTTTGACAATCCTTTTCTGCACCTGGCTTTAACCATTCCTCAGTGCTCTCAGAGGCAGTGATAGAAAGTCTTTCTTAATTTGTCCTTCAAAAATTATGGAAGGACCTTTTCTAGAATCTATATTTCTTCTGCTTTCCAGCCAGTGGCAGTTTATAATGGAACCTTCAGAATTCTCTAGAGTGAATTCATACAAATGTGTGACAATCTATTCCTATAAACTGAGGGTGTGGAAAAATTGCTCCAAATTTTCTTTAAGGCTTAGAATAAACCCCAGGACTTAACAATAGTTTACTAAGAGTCAAAATTTCTGACTAGATGTGGTGGCTCACACCTGTAATCCCAGCTTCTCGGGAAGCTGGGGTGGGAGAACCAGTTGAGCCCAGGAGCTTAAGGTTACAATGAGCCATCTCCGTGGTACTGCGCTCTTTCTAAAAATGAAATGAAATGAAATAAGATAAAATAAAATAAAATAAAAATTTAAAAATTCTATGTTCTGTCTCTGTTTTTTTTTTTCCGAGTCAGAGTCTCAACTTGTCACCCAGGCTCAAGTGCTGTGGCATGATCATGGCTTACCGCAGTCTTGACCTCCTGGACTCAAGCGATCCTTCTGCCTCAGCCTCCCAAATATAGGTGCATATCACCACGCCCAGCTAATTAAAAAAAAAATTTTTTTTTGTAGAGACAAGATCTTGCTGTGTTTCACAGGCTGATCTTCTATGTTCTCTCTCTTTATCATCAAGAATCATAATTATTATTTACAAGTTCCTCAACACTTGTAGTTTTGGTTTCTCATTGTGCCAATTATAGACAGGGCTTCAAAAATGTATACACACTTTAAGAAAGGAAAAAGCTATATGTTCTCACTCATAAGTGGACCTTGAACAATTATAATACTATAAGAAAGGGATTGGCAGTAGTGGGAAACTGACAGGTGTGGGGGGGTGGGATTGGTAGTTGAGGGAAACTGCTAAGGGAGGGAGGGGCATACCTCATTAACAAGGGTACCTGCATAATCAACGTTTGTATACCTAACACTGAATTGTACCCCACATCTTTATAATAATTTAAAAAAGAAAAAAGTTTAATGATGTGTTACTATTTACATAATTAATAAATGGTAACCCTAGGACTGGAAAAAAAAAGAAAGAAAAAGCTATTAAAATTGTAATATCCAATATACACTGATAACAAAAATGCATACAAGTCATGCCTGACTTCTGCAATGACAAGAGCTGCTCAAAGCAGTTACCATCAGCATCCAGACCCTTCTGATGATGGCAAACTAAAAATAATAGATAGATAATATCTCTTTTTTTTTTTTTTGAGTCGGGGTCTCACACTGTACCCCAGGCTGGAGTGCAGTGGCATGCTGCTCACAGTCACCACAGCCTCAATTTGCTGGGTTCAGGCTATCCTTCGCTTCAGCCTCCCAAGTAACTGGAATCACAGACACACACCACATGCTCAGTGATTTTTTTGACTTATTGTAGAGGTGAGGTCTCGCCAAGTTGCCCAGGCTGGTCTTGAACCCCTGAGATCAGGCAATCCTCTCACCTCTGGCTCCTAAAGTTCTGGGATTACAGGCATGAGCCGCCACACCTGACAGATAACATCTCTTAAAAAGTGTATACATTTTTGGCAACCCTGGTATCATAAACTTCTCAGAATTAAGGGTCAGATCTTATGCTTTTTTAGTCCACCTAATTATTATTGAAGCAAGACTTTAAAACCATCATTATACACTGAATGATATCTGAGTCTATAAACATTACCTAAAATAAAATCACCTGCACAGAACTTTGAAATGCTGACTCTGCTTCAATGGCTTCTTTTGAATGTCAACAGCCAAACTCCAGAACAGAACATCAGCAACTGACAGATCTTCCTGGTTAACCCTTCAAAGTTTGTGTATACTAAAAGGCGACACCAACAGCTCTAAGACACGGAAGCTCAAATCAAAGCAGGTAGTTTTATTGGACAGACCAACCTGCCTCTCGTTATTACCTGGCACAGGTGTGCAGTTATTAATAAATGTTTGAACTCTGAGAAATGTAGGTACAGTAAAGTTTATGACTGATACCTAGATTATCTCAATAGAGAACAAGACTCTCAGGAGAACAGCACCACTCAGTTTGTTTGTTTTCTTTTCTTTTTTTGAATTGGGAATCACGCTCTGTCACCCAGGCTAGGTACAGTGGCATGATCACGGCTCGCCGCAACCTTGACCTCCTGGTTTGATCAAGGGCTCCTCCTGCCTCAGCCTCCTGGGTAGGTGGGACCACAGGCATACACCACCACTCCAGGCTAATTTTTATTATTTTTTATAGAGACCAGGTCTCACTATGTTGCCTAGGTTGGTCTTGAACTCCTGGGCTCAAGCAATCATCCTGCCTCAGTCTCCCAAAGTACTGGGATTACAAGCATGAGCCACAGCACCTGGTTTCTGATTTTCAAAATAGGAACTTTGGGCCAGGGATTCTCTCAAACGAGCTAAGGTTTAGGCTTTGGGTTAAACATGTGCTCACTTTTCATTTTGTTTTGTTTTTTTGAGGGGGTCAAAATCTTACTCTGTCGCCCAGGCTGGAGTGCAGTGGTCTGCTCACGGGCTGGGCTCAGGTGATCCTTCTGCCTCAGCCTTCTAAGTAGCTGGAACCACAGGCATGTGCCACCAAGCCCAGATAATTTTTTTTAAAATTTTTTGGAGACAAGGTCTTGTCATGTTGCTCAAGTTGGTCTCGAACCCTGAGCTCAGACAAACCTCTCGCCTCTGCCTCCCAAGGTGCTGGGCTTACAGGCTTGAGTCACTGTGCCCAGCTGTGCTCTCACATTTCTTTGATCCTTAAGAACAGGCTTGGCATCAGGGAAATATCAGTATCCAGTCCTTCTTGGCAGGACCCTAAGAAGACACCTAGATTTGTATCTTCTTACATTATCATTGCTTCTTACTTCAAGCACCATTGTCATGCTTAGTTGTGCCGGCATAACTTGTTAGAACTGACTGAATAAGATCTTCAAACACCTACTCAGCCCCCTATTCCCTTTGGTTGTAATTGGAGACATAGGACAGCTTCCTTCTTTTTAGAAACACAGTGATTTTGGTCAGCCTGTAATCCTAGCACTTTGGGAGGCTGAAGGAGTAGATTGCCTAAGCCCGCAGGTTCAAGATGAGCCTGGGCAACTTGGTAAGATCTTGTCTCTACCTTAAATAAAATAAAGTAGCCAGGCGTGGTAGTGTGCGCCTGTAGTTCTGGCTGCTTGGAAAGCTGAGATGGAAGGATCGCCCGAGCCAACCTGCTGGGGTGGCCGTGAGTGTGCCACTGCACTCCAACCTGGGCAATAGAGTAAGACTCCAACTCAAAAAAATAAAAAAAAGAAACAGTGATTTTAATATTTTCCGTGATTCATTTTTTTGGGGGGAGGAAGCTGCACTCTTGAGTTTCAGAAAAGACTCAGGAATGAGATAACAACTTCTCTCTATTTTAAGTATGAGGTTCACGCATTCAAGACTTTTTTTGAGCCGGATCCAGTGGCTCACGCCTGTAATCCCAGCACTTTGGGAGGCCGAAGAGGGAGGGTTGCTTGAGCCCAGGAGTTCAAGACCAGTTTGGGCAACAGAGTGAGACCTTGTCTCTATTAAAAATCAAAATATTAACCGGGCATGGTGATGCATGCCTGTAGTCCCAGCTACTCAGGAGACTGAGTTGGAAGGTTTCCTGAGCCCAGGACGTCGAGGTTGCAGTGAACCTTTTTTTTTTCTTTTTTGAGTCAGAGTCTCACTCTCTCATCCAGGCTGGAGTGCAGTGGCACACTCACAGCCGCCGCAGCCTCAACCTGCTGGGTTCAGGCGATCCTTTCATCTCAGCCTTCCAAGTAGCTGGAACCACAGGCACACACTACCACATCCAGCTAAAAATTTATCTTTTAACACGTAGGATAGCTACATGCTCCTAAATGTCAAAACTAAACAAAGAAGGCATTACTCACAGGAATGGTGTTTTCTT